>ML814594.1:132410-157256 GCA_009831015.1 Picea engelmannii
GAAGGACCTGGCAATTTCTCTAGTGGACGTAGCCCACACTGGGTGAACCACGTAAATCTGTGTCTCTCTTGTATTGTGTGTCTTCTGTGTTTTGTTTCTGCATTTGTTTTATTTTATTGCTCCGCGGTCCTATTTTTCTAACAGGATTGCTTCTTGCTTTCCCATGAAGTCATGGCTGGCCCCAAACTAAAACAACATCCTGAATTTCTCTTTCTATCAGAAGCACTTCCTTCCCAATATGAATCAATATAGCCATATAGTCCGAAGTCATAATCTCTAGTTTAACAGAGACCATAATCCAGCGTACCCTTAAGGTATTGCATGACATGCTTTGCAGCTACAAGGTGAACACGTCTGGATTCTACCAGATACTGACTCAAGGTGTTCACAACAAAACATATATCTGACCTAGTATTCGTCAGATACATCAACGAACCAATAATTTGTCTATATAGAGTAACATCAACCAAGAGTTTCAACTTTGTTTCCATGGGCGTGTTCATGGATTTACATTCCAACATGTCAAATCTCTTCAATATTTCCACTGCATACTTCCCTTGGTTAAGGAAGATCTTCTCTAGGCTTTGCCAAACTTTAAGACCTAAGAAATAATGCATCAGTCCTAGGTCTTTCATCTCAAACTCTGCAGCAAGCTTCTTCTTACAAGATGTGATGAGGTTTTCTTCTCCTTTTAAGAATAAGTCATCCACATACAGTTGCAATATAACTGGCTCATCATTCATAACCTTGAAGTAAAGGTTAGAATCAACTTTACTCTTGGTAAAGCCCAAGCTCGTCAGGAAACTATCAATTCTGCCATACCAAGCTCTAGGAGCTTGCTTCAACCCGTACAAAGATTTCTTCAACTTGCAGACATGAGTCTTTCTATTTTCAACTTCAAACCCTTGTGGTTGTTCTATATACACTTCTTCTTCAGTAACAACATTTAAGAAGGTTGTTTTCACATCCATTTGGTGTAACTTCCACTTCATTTTGGTTGCAAGAGATATGATGGTTATGATAGAATTGTATCTGTCTACATGAGCAATTTTCTCTTCATAATCAATACCTTCCTTTTGAGAAAAAACACGATCCACAAATCTTGCTTGATGTTTTTCAATATTTCTATCTGTTGCATGTTTTATCTTGTATATCCATTTGGAAGATACCACATATTTGTTCTTTGGTCTGGGAACTACTTCCCATACATCATTCTTTATAATGGACTGGTATTCTTTTGTCATGGTTGTTGATATTATGGTAGTTGCGGGAGGTATTTACCTCCACGTGTAAACCTGACGAGAATAGAATATTCTGGGAAGCAAGAAGAAACCCTAAATAATTGGTTAATAACCCTAAAAGACAAGTTGGCTCAAGAGAATGACTTGTATTAGGTCATTAGCCTCCAAGAGAAGAAGTCGGCTAAAGGAAATATTATATACTAAAGAATTAGCACCGAGAATGAGAAGTTGGCCCAGGCAGTCTAGCAGAAGCAGTATAAATATAGGAGGCCAGTCTTAATTTTAGCTAGACTTCTCAGAACTGCAGAAGTGCACTTGTGCGCACTGCAGTTGACCAGTTTGTGCACATGTCTTGGGAGGAGTTGTTGCCACCAGTTTTTCATTATGTATTTTCGGTCTCTGTGGGTTGGAATCTCTGATCAGTCTTGGTTATTCTTGCTTGATGCGCTATCCCTGGAGAGACATGCGCTATCTTGTTTGGCTATCTAGCCTAGGGTTTGCTTCTGGAATGATTCTCTGTCAAGGTTAAGGTGCTCGAGGGTGGCTTCGGCCTATGGTTGGGTGACAATATTGTTATATTGTCTATGGTTAAACGAGCACATCCATTATATTCTAACAGGTTATGGGCCCACACTATCTTTGGAGAGTCTAACCGCTGGAATATATATTGGGAGGATTTTCTCAGTTGCAGTTGCATCCAGTTTTTATTACAGAAACAAAACCCTAACCCTCTCGTTGAGGCACCTTAAGTGAAGGGATTTACCTAATTTCTTGATAGACTAATGCACCCTAGCCTAGTGCATCTCCTAATACTCTCAGCAAGCTAAAATGTCAAGTTTGAGTTTTTGCTCAAAATCTAGGGTTGACCAAGTCAAAGAAGCTATGACTTACTCTATGAAGTCAGAAAAAAAGTTAGAAGGGGATTCTAACTTCAGAGCATGGAAGACAAGGATTGATTTCATCCTTGCCAAGAATAAATTGTTGGATATCATGAAAGGAAAGATTGTAGAACCAGAGTTTGAAGAAGGAAAAGAGAAGGAACCACAGAGCATTGCAGTTATGGAGAAGTTCAAAGACAATGAAATCAATGCCATGAGTATCATAGTGGATTCTATAAAAGACAACTTGATACCCTGCATCTCCCATCTTGACTCATCTAAGAAGATGTACGATGCCCTAACAAACCTCTTCTCAGTCAGAAACATTGGACAAGTAATGAGTCTGAAAAATGAGCTCCGTGACATGAAGATGAATGATGATGACAACATAACATCATACTTTGTGAGAATATCTCAGTTAAGAGATCAACTACAAGCTATTTAAGAAATCATTTCAGAGAAGGAACTGGTAAATATAGTACTCAACGGTCTTCCCAAGACATGGGATGCATTTGCCACAAGCATGAACACAAGGAAGGAGTATCCTACATTTGAATAACTTTGGACTTGCTATGCAAAAGAAGAATCAAGGATTAGTGCAAAAGAGAAACCTCAAAAGAAATACGATGATCAAGCCTTCACAACAAGGTTCAAGAATTTCAGAAACAAAAGGAAGTTTGGCTCAAAGAAGAAGCCAAATCAAAAGAAAGATATGTCAAAAATACAATGGTTCAATTGTCGAAAACATGGTCACTACAAGAATTATTGTCCTAAGCTAAATAAAAGGAAGGAAACACACGAAGCTTCAGTTGTCGAAGAAAGGGAACCCTCAAAGAAGACCAAGAAGGATAAAACTGACTTCTTCTTCTAAGACAAGGTAACAATATTCTTCATAATTCTTGTACATACCATGTTTACATAGTTTTTGTACATATCTTGCATATCTATTTCTTAGAAGATAATATGTTCAAAGAGAAACTATACCTATGGAAGAACAACAAAATAAGGATTGCTATCACGATGACTATAAGACAAGGCAATACACCTGAAAGGATGAAGTACATCAACAACCCTTGGTAACAGTTCATGTGGAATTTATTACATAAGTAACAGCTGCAAGATAAGCCGAAATCAGGATCAATCTTGAAGAAACCTAGAAAAAGCAAAGACAGAAAGAAGTCAACAATCAAGAGGAAATTGGAAAAAAACTTGTGACACTTTGCAGAAGGCAATAAGGATGCAGATGGAAGTGTGGACTCTGTTAGATGGAGGGAGCCAATTATATATTTCCAAAAATAAGAGCATGCAGTCATGCATGAAGCAAGGATTAGGAGGGAGCTAATCCTAGATAATATGATCCATTGAATATTATGAAGTATCTATCCATGTTCCCATCAATGGTAGCAGCCATGAAAAGCAACACATGTTCAGTTTGACTTAAGAAGAAGTCTTCTTCGAAAAGAAGCCTTAAAGTATCTCTAGTTGTCCATCCACATCCATGATCCTATGATGAAAGGAAGTAGTCATAATATTCAGGGCATGGAAAACTCCATGGACCCAAGAGATAAAGAGAAACATAAAGAAGAACATGAAGATTCCAAGAGAGAAAGAAAATCCAAAACAACCAGTCATTATATCAAGAATCATAAGACTACCATCTTGATATGAACCCTCTAAAAGAAATCAAGTAGAAGAAATGAAAGTTGTGATGAAACAACAGTGTATGGAAGACTTATGAATGAAAGCATTGCGAGATCCAGAACTAAAGATTCTCCCAGATGGAGGGAGAGGACTATGATGATAGCTTGTTCCTAAGACATTATATCTCCTACTATATCCATGGGGTGGAGTTTACATCAAACAAATGTAAGGATTGTTCTCCTCAATGGAGTAATCAAACAAAGAAGTGTATAGCAACCTCAAGGTTTTTGAGGTATACCAGAAAGAGACTCTTGTATGAAGATGGAAGGAGATCTTGTATGGATTCAAACAACTTAGTGCAGAGCCTCCAATGCACAATTGAAGCGTGGTGAAATTTTTTCTATAACAAAGATATTGTATAAGAATGGTTACTCAGAAGTCCAGGATAATGTGCTAATCCATGACAAACTCTCATGATGATAGAAGAATTGCCACTTGGATATGTTCAAGTTTGACCCTTTCCACGATGTTATGAGCTAGCAGGAAACAAAAGAGTTGAATCCAACTATGATGATCAGAGCTATATGAAGCCTTCAGAGAAAACCAGTGTTCTTGAAAGACTGAAGTACATTGAGATCAATAATTACATTCTCCATGATGAAGTCTAGAAAAGAGAAGTGGTTCTCCAATATATCTCCACAAATGAGTAGATAAGAAGAGATTTTGGTAAAGCCTCTGTCCAAGATGAAAGAGTTTGTGTACTCAAGAAACAAACTAGAGCTTGTGGATACAACTTCCTTATTGAAAAAGGAAGAGATGACTCCCAGGCTGGGAGGGAGCACTAATGTGTTATTGATTTATGCACAGTCATTCTTCAGCTCGAAAACTGGTCCAACATGAGCAGTTCCTTTCCAGTTCGGAAAGTGGTTTGAGATTTCTGATGGATAGGAATTTTCCAGTTCGGAAAATGGTCCAGATCGAACGGTCATTTTCGTAATGAAAATGGTTTGATAGATTGATGATGTACCATATACAGTGATTCTCCTTGTGGCCAGTGTGGGGGAATGGTCTAGGATAATATTTCTTCTTGACGGTCACTCTCAGTAGTGGTCAAGAAGACTGGTCCGCCTCACCAGACAATCATTCTTTCGAAGCTCACAGTTGTGAGTAATTTCGAAGAATGGTTCGTTTTGGAGGTTGGTGCAGGACAGTCATTTCATTAGGAAATGGTCCAGACAGTCATTCCCTAGGGCAGATTCATTCTCTCCAGGTTGCAATTTTTTTAGTGTCGGAGGAATGACCAAGATAAGTGAATGGTCCAGGTTCAACAATCAGGGATAGGCATTCGCTAGGGTAGAATCATTCTCTCCAGGTTGCACTTTGTTTAGTGCCGGAGGAATGGCCCGGATAGGTGAATGGTCCAGGCTCAGAAATCAGGACATGTATTCTTCCTTGCTTGAGAAGAATAGTCCAGATATCCCATCATTGATGTTTTACTCTCTGAGGGCAGATGCTCTTCCATATCTCACAGATGTGAGTGGAATAATGGCCCAGATGATTCAGTTTGTATCATAACATTGTTTTTCTGTGTAGGTTGATATCAGATGATATGATTGCCATGGAGACTGCATGTCTCTGGATAGTAGATGTATGCTACTGTGGTGGATGTGTTCCACTGATTATATGTCATTGATCAAGTAGCTGTGTGCTACTTGGTGTGGTAGTGTACCACTGGATTGTAGTTGTGTACTACTATAGATAGACACAATTGTGTTCTATTGAATGACATTGTTCTGATTGCCTTGTAGACTATCAGTAGTGTTGAAAATGATTATCAACTAGATGGATGATCAATGTATTGATGGACAGAGATTCTCCAGACAGAAAATGATCCAGAACATATATTCTTCTAGGACATATGCCTAGATTAGAAGAATGGATTTTGTATCACTCCTTGAAGTGAGTGACTTATTCAACATCATGTCTTATTACTCAGATGGAGTATGGTTTTGAGAGATGATGCAGTTGATGTTTTCAGATGACACTGATAGTGATGATGGTGTTCGTGATCTAATCATGAGATAGTTTGTACGACTATGATGATGCTACCGATTCACTGGTATGTTTGTGCTCAAGACCATTACCTTCAATACCTCCCTAGCTAGGAGGGAGTGTTGATATTATGGTAGCTGCGGGAGGTATTTACCTCCACGTGTAAACCTGACGAGAATAGAATATTCTGGGAAGCAAGAAGAAACCCTAAATAATTGGTTAATAACCCTAAAAGACAATTCGTCTCAAGAGAATGACTTGTATTAGGTTAATAGCCTCCAAGAGAAGAAGTCGGCTAAAAGAAATATTATATACTAAATAATTAGAACCCAGAATGAGAAGTCGGCCTAGGCAGTCTGGCAGAAGCAATATAAATACAGGAGGCCAGTCTTCATTTTATCCAGACTTCTCAGAACTGCAGAAGTGCACTTGTGCGCATTGCAGTTGACCAGTTTGTGTGCAAGTCTTGGGAGGAGCTGCTGTCGCCAGTTTTGCATTCTGTATTTTCGGTCTCTCTGGGTTGGACACTCTGATTAGTATTGGTTATTCTTTCTTGATGTGTTATCCTTGGAGAGAGGTGCGCTATCTTGTTTGGCTATCAAGCCTAAGGTTTTCTTCCGGAATGATTCTCTGTCAAGGTTAAGGTGCTCGGGGGTGGCTTCGGTCTATTGTTGGGTGACAATATTGTTATATTTTCTATGGTTAAATGAGCACATCCATTATATTCTAACAATGGCATCCACCCATTCTTTCTTTTGAATGGATTTTTCAAAGCAAGTAGGTTCCTTTTCTACGTGATCACACATCAAGGCCATATAACTAGAGAATGGCTTAGGTTTCTTTCTTTGTCTCATGGTTCCTTCTGGGGCACCATACTTCTCTGCATCTTGAATAAGTTCCCTTGCCTAAGCTAGCTTTCTCTTGTGAGAGATCATCATCCGAGGAGGTTCTTGAGATTCTATCATATCATTATCTTCTGGAATCTCATCATCAGGGGTAACTATAACTTCCTTCACTTGTTCTGCAACTCTGGGAGCTATAGGTTCTTCTTCATATACTTCTTCAAGCTAGCATTTCCTTCATCTTTTGAGTGTTGCATTTTCCTCAAAGGTTACATCTATGCTGATCTCAATATGATGGTTACCTGGTATGTAAATTATGAAGGACTTAGAGACCTCACAGTATCCAACAAATATTCCCTTCTTTCCCGAAGGATCCAACTTAGTTCTCCTTTCTTTCGGAATGTGTACAAACACTGGACAACCAAATATTTTTAGATGGCTTACTTATGGTTTCTTTCCGGTGAACATTTCTTCGGGGGTTTTGAATCCAAGTGCACTATGGGACGATAAGTTTTGGACATAAATTGTTGTTCTTGTTGCTTCAAACCATAAGTGCATTGGAAGATCTTGATCGTGAATCATAGTCTTTACCGCTTCCATAATTGTTCTATTCTTCCTTTATGCTACATCATTTTGTTGAGGATTATAGGGAGTGGTGAGCTCCCTCTTAATCCCGACATCTCTGCAAAAGCTTCCAAATTCATTTGAGGTGTACTCTCCTCCATTATCTGACCTGAGTATCTTGATTTTTCTTTCGGAGAGGTTTTCTACCAAGGCTTTGAATTCCTTGAACTTTTCGAGTACTTCATCTTTTGATTTCAAGAAATAAACCCAAGTCTTACGAGATTAATAATCAATAAATGATACATAGTATACATACCCTCTTTGAGAGGTTGATGGAATTGGACCGCATACATCTGAGTGGACAAGTACAAACCTCCTTTTTCTGGTACATAGGATACATCCTTCATTCTCATTGGAGTTATTTTCATGTTCTTAAGAGCCAGGTATGTACAGGACATAATCTTCAACTTATTCTTTGGTTAACTTCTTGGGTGGCTCATCATCTTCAGTTGCATGGGCATGATGTCTTTTGTTATTTCTCTTCTTGAATTCTTCTGGCAAGACAAATCTTAGCAATGTGTCTCATCTTATCACAATGATAACATTGATAAGAGGATAAATCTTTTTCCTTTCTTTGACCCTTATGATATTTCTGGAATCTCCTTGGAGAGTGAGATTCTTTATGGAAGTGGGTGAATCTCTTTGGGGAGTGAGATTCTTTATGAAGGTGGGTCTCCTTTTGGAAATGAGACCTTTTCTTTCCTCCTTTAGCATGAGCAGATAGGGCTTGATCTTCATCCCTTAATAGTACGGATTCTCGGTTGGCTACTCTTGCTTCTTCTTGAACACATTCTTCCCATAGACTGTGAAATTTGAGTTTCTCTTTTCTTGCATAGATAGTTTGGATGAAGGCATCCCAAGGTCTTGTGAGACCATTAATATTTGTCATGATGAGTTCATCTTCATCCAAGGTGTCTCGAATTGCTTCTAACTATTCTTTGAATTGAGTAACCCTAGAGAAATAGTCTTGAACTATTTCTCCTTTCTTCATCTTTGTATTCTTGAGTTGGGTTCTCAAGTTCATCTTCAAGTTGATGTTCTTTCCTTCATACATTCTAGTTAGGGAATCAAACATCTCTTTTGGAGTATTCTTAGAAGACACTTGAGGGATCAAGTGGTCTTTAATGGAATCTGCAATCATTCTTTTGGCCCTAATCGTATCCTTCTTATACTTCTCTTTGGCTGCTTCTTCGGGTTCCGGTACATTTTCTTTTATGAATTTTGCAAGGTCATTCTCTTCAAGAATGAGTCCAATTCTGTACTTCCAGGCATGGAAATATTCCACACCTTCTAACTTGTCAACAAGCTTGGTGTTTGCAGACATCTTGACCTGGAGCTAGGAAAATGACCAGAAAATGATTCTGAACTTACCAGGAGATGCACTGGGCTGAGATGAGTTGGATGGAGCCGATTGTTTCCAAAAATTCCAAGTTTTACCCCTTGAAACTTGACATGCACAAATATGTACTGGTACTTTTGGTACTAGTTCTGGTTTCCTGGTTTTTCGGTACTAGTCAAAACTAGGGTTTGACTTTCTGTAGAGACTGTCCACTAAAAAGGTGCTCTCAAGATTCCAAAGGATGCGCTAGGGTAGGGTGCACTTCCCTAGATAGTTTTTGGTCATAAATTCCTCTCCAATAAAAATCCCTAATTTCCTTGTACGACAACAATTATGTTTTTAGATACCTAGTGAAAGGTTCTCTATTCAGTCAAGCTCTGATACCATGTTAAGTTTTAATGTCGTTATTATGTTATTTTCAATTTACAAGAGCATTCAATGCATTGCCAAAAGAATAGCATAAAGAGGATCACTGAACGAAACACAATCACAAGGTACACAACATTTTATCCAGGGAAAACCTCATGGGGGAGAAAAACTAGCAAAAACTTCCTCAATAATAAAAGTGTATATCCATGTCAATCCACGTGTCAAGCTAGATATGGATCTAGAGTTTTGCGGTCATGGTCAGGGTCGAGTTGTAGTGACACTTGTTATGTCATATGGAACATGGTGGAAGTGCCACGGGTCAAAGGTATCATCTTGGGAAGCAATAGGTTGTTAACTATCGGTTAACTTTGCAGCACCGATATGGTCGACATTGTTAATTGTCGACTCTCGAGGGTCGTTGGATTTGGCAGAGGAAAGAGTCGTCATCGAAGAATGGAGTATAGTGCATAGGACATGAGTGATGGAACCCTAACAATGAAAAGGTCATGAGGGAGTTGTCAGTAACGGAAAGTCAGTTGCATCCAAGTGATATAGAAGAGGGACTTCAACGATGAAAAGGTTTTCATCGACGAATGGGTCGGAGCACTAAAGAACCTAAACGGAGAAATGTCGACGACGAAGAGGACATGTGGTGGATGCCACATCAACGCCACATGGGAACCACATCAGATGGTACAAATGAGAGGGAGCCACATGGCCGTGAGGTGGAAGAGGTGAGTGAAGGCTTAGGAAACTTCGGGGGGGCATGACTTCTAATCCGTAACTTGAATTTAAGTATGGTTCCAATCGTTGGAAATCTCTCGTCGATCATAATCCAACTATGAGGTTTGTTTAGGGAAAAGAATAAAAGAAAAGAAGGAGAAGACTCAATAGGCCTTAGGCTTGGGTTTTCAAAGAAAGGGAAGGTGAAAAGGGAAGGAGATAAAGGGATTCCCCACATGCATCTCAAGGCTGGAGAAATTGTGAAGAGAAAATATCTTGCTAATATGTTACTGCAACCACAGAGAGAGACAGATCAATTATGCGATTAAAAGAACACTCGCCAATACATGAGAAATATTACATTTCATTGCCTTTAAGTAAACTTATGAATATGTACTGAAATTGAAGAAAATGAAGAGGAGAGGTTTCTCGAAGGAAATCATCTATGATCTAGATTAAATAACTATCATGATAGCTACATGCACCTATTCTCCTTCACATAGAAATGATTAGTGACCTTATGATTAAAGTTAAGAGTTGTCCAATATATGAGAGTATAAAGATGAAAATGTTAGGAACCACATGCTAGCAAGAGTATGCAGACTTGAATAAGTAATTCAGAAAATGATTAATAACCAACATCAAACTCATTCAAGAAGTGCACTATACATCGAACCCTACAGCCAGATAAGATCATCATTCACTTTGGAATCTGTAAAAGGTATGAATATAATGTGTCAATTCCATCACACAAATGTCGAGGAAACATCATACGTAAAATAAGCCGCATGAAGATATTTGAATTCATAAAATCAAAAGAGATAATAAACCTCCATCAAAAAAATCATCAGTCAAGACCAAACCTCAACTCCCTCAAAGTAGAAAAATAAATAGCATCAGGCTCAAGCAGTAGAGGATTAGGAAATAGGCTTAAAATTTTAGTAGCGGGGCCCCTTTCCTTTCGTTTGTAAAAGAAAAAGTAAAGGGGGGGTTGTTGCGGCCACAACACAACCTTCTAGCTAGAATCTTCACTATGATTTTGAATATTACATTACAAAAAGAAATAGGACGATAGTCACCAAAAGAACTCTTGTATTATTTTTTGGGGAATCAGGATGATAAACATAGTGTTAAACATACCGAGGATTTATCCTACCCTTTGGGACTCTCGAATTACTTTGAGAATATCATCCTTTACTAAATCATATAACCCAACAAAGAACTCCACAGTTATTCCATCTGGCCCAGGGCTCTTACCTCTTTGCATGGAGGAGAGGGTAGCAAGTACTTTATCTTTCATTACTCCTCTGGTCAATGAGTTATTCATATCATCTGTAAAAACACAGGGGAATTTTGAAACGACTTCCAATATCTCTTGAATGGGACAACTAGTTGGTTCATCGAAAAGAGAGCTAAAGTGACAAACCGCTTCGTTGGATTTGTCATTAAACAAATGTACAATCGAGCCGTCTGGAGTTTAAATCTCCCATATGGTATTTACGTTCTTTCGAAGGTTCTCATAATTATGAAAAAAATTGAGTTGTTGTTACCTTCCTTTATCCACATCGCCTTGCTTTTCAGCCGCCACCTTTGCTCTTCCATTTGCAAAATAGAGTGTCGAGTGGATTCATACTCACGCAATTGAGAGATTTGTTCTGTTGTCCAAAGACCAAAGCTATTGTGATATTATTATAATATATTATTATATCATTATACATTTATTCTAATGTTCCCACATTCACATTCATTTATAGTAGTATTATACTATAGTTATTAATTCATTTATATTATGATTATATTATATATTCTATATTATTATGTGATGAATATATTATAAATTATTATTATCATATATTAATAATATATTATTTATTATATTTTTATATTATATATTAATGGTAATTATTTATTATATGATATTTATTATCATTTATTGTCATGTACAAGAATCTAAACTTCCCATTATTATTTTTAACTCTCATCTTATAATTCTAGATTAGCTTAGCTTATATGGCAATGCGATGTGACATACATGGCTTTGATGTGGCACACATAGATTATTATTTTATGATTTCCTTAGAAGACCCATTTTTGGAGAAAATTTCCTCTAATGTTACTTTCCTAGGAGTTACCAAGATGCATTCATTCTTCCTCCATTTACTCAGATCAAACAACATGTCATTTCTCTTAACTTATAAATTCTTCTTGTTGGATCTCTTTTCTATTTTTCCAAGCTATTTCCTTTGATGATGGGTGCAGTGTCCACTTGAAATGTTGGAACATAAACTAGAACATAGTTAGTCCAAAAAATTTATTACTACTATTCATAACATAGTTTGAGTAGAGTTTCTCCTATCATTTTAGGACATGAAAAACATGTTAATTTTTATTTAAATGGTGTTTTGTACGGAATCATATATTGTGCAATGGAAGGAAAAATTAAGGAGATGAGAAGGGCACCATAATAGGTATTAGAAAAAAATCTTTCTTCCAAGTTTGTCAAAATGAAAATATTTTTAGTAACCTTTGTTTTAAAGAAAAAATCGACACTAGAATTTGGACAACAACAATGAAAGGAAACATGAAAAAATGTTTTAAACATATTTCAAAATGATGTTTGAATATTTTTTATTGTATGACATGTATTAGGTTGTAAGCATGTTAAAGGACATATTCAAGGAAAGGACAATCAAAGTAAGATTCGAGGACAAAGTCAATGCAAAAAGTGTGGAAAGGATATGTTGATTATTGTGTGGTAAATATAATTATTATAGATGGTTTATTTGAAAAGTTAGTAGGAAATAAATTGTGGCTAAATCATACATTTTTTTTTCTTTCTAGTAGAAAATTGGCTAAATTGTATTAGAAACATAATTTGTTTACATCTTTCATCACAAAACAAGGATCATTACAAGAGCACACAGCCACATAGATCCATGCCAAAAGATCCAAAAAGTTCTAGGTCTATACTTTATCATATGAGATCGAGATCAAAATAGCGTTCAACCAAGTCTTCTTTACAATGTCAAAATAACTATCTCAAAAAAAAAAAAACTTGCTATTGCTTGCACAAAAAGTTCAGAAAGGGCCTCAAAATCTATTAATTCTAGTGGATTCTAAAATGTCTCCTCAGACCTTCAGCACCATTAGACCAGTGATAATAGAATTTTTTTCCTTCTGGTTCGCCTAGTACCTCTTTGGAGAGATGATCTGCTTCCATATTGTAGTTTCTGTAGATGTGTTGAAAACTGATAGATTGGAAACGTTTATTTAAGTCTTTAATTTTGGATTTCCATGCTTCAATTACACACACCTGGAGCCTACCTTTGTTTAACAACCAGTCGATGACAACTCTGGAATCCCTCACTACATGGAGGCAATGTAAAGATAGATAATCTGCCAGCATGAGAGTGGCCCATGCACCCATAAGTTCCGCTCTTGTGTTTGTGCCTCTGCCACAGTTATATATCCATCTTATGACTGTTGAATCTGGTGTTTTTATTACTCCTCCCGCTCCACACAAATTGCCATCAAGCTGCGTTGCCCCATCAAACCATGCAAATGATGCATTACATTGCTGCGAAATCAAAATATCTCTCGGGGATGATTGTAAGATATATTTTTGGTGATTCAAAATTTGTGATAAAAAGAAAAAACATGAGTATTATTTTTTTTGGAGTTGTTTCTACGTTTTTTCCTTTAACAAACAGTTAGATTACTCATTATTTTTTCACATGGATCCAAAGAGTGCTCCAAAAATTGCTACTACTTAAAATCTATAAAACATATTACTTAAAATTAACAATGTGAATGATGTTTAACATATTCTAGAAAGTCTTCCCCAACCTACATGGATCCAAAGAGTGCTCCAAAAATCACTTCACCAACTAAACCTATAGAGAGTTCAGTGAAATGTATGAAACATACTACTTAAAATTAACAATGAGAATGATGTTTAACATATTCTATAAGGTCTTCCCCAACTTTTATTATTAAAATACAATAATAACCAATAATCTCGAAAAAAAAAATATTAATGTTTGTAATACATGAACAAAATTATAATTTTTGAAATATACATGGTATGATGTACTATTTCCGTGTTTTGATCTATCTAAGTAGGAGATATGTATGATCTACTTAATATTCACATAATAAATGATAACTTGATGCGTTTGTATTAAGACTTCTATTTGTTAGAAAAAATATATTTTTTATTTATTTTAAACAAAATGAATAATGTTTTGATATGTGAATGAATTCATTATGATTTTTTTTTTTAAAGAAAT
The DNA here is from genome assembly GCA_009831015.1 of Picea engelmannii. Lineage (NCBI taxonomy): Eukaryota > Viridiplantae > Streptophyta > Pinopsida > Pinales > Pinaceae > Picea > Picea engelmannii. Next base: position 146,409 of record ML814594.1, read on the forward strand.
ACACCATCAGTAATGAAAATCTTTAATTATATTTTATTATTTCAAACGAATACATAATATATATTTATAATATTTTAAAAAATATTTGTTAATCTATATATATATATAATTTTGGGTTAAAAAATATATGTTTTATTAATATAATTATTTCAAACAAATATTTATAATATTTAAAAAAATATTTGTTAATATATATATAATATTCATATATAAATTGTTATGTGTTATGGATTAGAAAAAATATAGTTTTTATTTATTTTAAACAAAATGAATAATGTTTTAATATACGAATGAATTTATTAAGATATATTTTAATTTTTTTTAGAATTACATTTTGGATAATGAAAATCTTTAATTACCTCATATTATTTCAACAAAAACATTATCTTAATTTTTTTTTAGAAATATATCTTGGATAATGAAAATCTTTAATTACGCATATTATTTCAACAAAATCATTACAAATACTTATAATGATGAGTTGAATGTTAAAATTATTAAATATGGTATGATTATGATTCTTACTTCATGAAGCACAACTTTGATACAAAATCAATCCTTTCCTTGCAAATTGGGTATTGAATGGTTTTAATTTACCTTGGTTTAATTGTAGTGAAAATTAATACTTGGTAAAATTGATTAAAACACAACTTGTATTCAAATAGATTTTAGTATTAAAAAATATATTAATTGTTTTTTAGATTTTAATATTAAAAAATATATTAAAAATCCATTTTAGTATTTCCTACCCTTTTGAGCAATAATAACAAGCTAGGGTTCGGACAGTAGCAGCCATAACAGATTGTAGCATGAGCACCAGAGGGGGGTAAGGGTACCCCCTCATACAAACAGGTAGTGGTAGATAGAGGGAAGGGGCCAAGGGGCATATTTTTCAAAGCGCCAATGACAAGTACCTCAGGATCAGACCTAGGGAAAGGTCCGGAAAGGAACCACGACACAAACAAGAGAATGAAAGAGGAAGCCAAGGAAACCCAGAGCGAAAGGCCAGACACACAGAAGACCAACCCAACGGAAGGGTGCAACCCATGCAAACCCAAAACAACAATGATACCAAAGGTGGTACTGGTAGATCCACAGATGCAACTTTACAGAGATCAGATGAAAGTGCATGCGCTAATCTGCAAGTTTATGGGCCCGTGGCCAACATAGAGAACGCTGCGCAACTGGATTAAATACCACTAGAAGCCGAATGGGGAAGTGGAACTTCATCTGGGTTCGAAAGGCTTCTTCACAGTCGTTTTCATAAACCTGGAGGATAGGGATAGAATCTTTGAAGGAGGGCCATACTTCCATGCATCAGCAGGACTCTACATGCAACCATGGAAGGAAAATTTCTCCCCCGAAAAAAAACCTCAAAAAGGTACCAGTCTGGCTGAGACTTTACTCCTTACCCTTAGACTACTAGTTACCCTCAACTTTCAAAGCTATAAGAAACAAACTGGGGAAATATATAAAGACAGTAGAAGCCACCCTGACAGGGATATATACATCTTACACAAGAATATGTATAGAGATGGATGTGTCAGGAGCACTTCCAGAAGCCACCAGCCTTGAATTCAGAGATGAGGAATGGATCCAAAACAACAATTACGAACAGATCCCTTTCATATGCAGAAGATGTCATGAACACGGTCACTTGATCAGGGAATGCCTTCTTAATAAAAAGCAAGAAACATAAAACCTCAAACAACATCCAGATGAGGAAGGTTTTGTAAAACCAAACCCCAGGAGTAGAGCAAATAAGAAGCAGGGCAAAGCCTCAGCATGGATCAACCCGGAGGCCCGGAAAAAAAAAGGAAGGATAGGACGAAACTACCAAAGAAGAAAAAGATGATCAAGATAAGGCAATAGTTCAGGAAGTCAGAGAACAAAAGATAAACGAGCCCAACGATCGACCAAGTACTCGGAAGGGACAAGGAAGTTGTGCAACCCCAATGGAGGGAGAAATCAGAGACGACAACACCCCCATGCAAGAGGCTGATGGAGATGTGGAAATGACCCCAAGCGAAGTAGGCACAGAAGATCCAGATCTCAGAGACCTTGTGGAAAGGGAAGGGATAGATCTTACAAGTATACTGGAACAACGGAAAAAACAGGGGGTAGAGAATGTACCAACAGAGCAACTAGACCGCATCCAATACCTGTTCCTACAAAGGGAGAAAGCCAAAGCTCATGGCCAAAAGCGTACTTACAGGGAGACTGGACACCTAGGAGTTAAAGTAGGCAAGGGACAACCACAACTATCACCCAAGCAGACGCGGAGGAAAAAAGGAAGAAAATCAAATAGTGTAACCCTGCAGGAGCTCAGAGCGCTACTGATAAACTCGGGTAAGATCAAGAAACTCTTCCCTAACTCCCTCACGCATGTTTAAAATGAAGGTCATAACCTGGAATATAAGAGGCATAAACAACCCAAGAAAACAATGAATCCTTATAAATAGACTAAAGCAGGAACAACCGGATCTTTGTTTTATTCAAGAAACAAAGTGTAATACAGACAGAATGGAAACCATCAGTCAACAACACTAGCACAAGTACAAAATGATGGCCACTAGAGGCCAACAAATGGCAGGGGGAATCCTGACCCTGTGGAACCCTCAAGTACTCAACCTAATAGCAGCTGAAGCAACCAGACACACTCTTACTGTACGCATGCCAATCATTGGGAACACAGAGGAGCTTATATGCACTAATGTGTATGGTCCCCAAGCGTCAGAAGAAAGGAAATGAATGATTAGAGACCTAGAAGAGTTTAAAACTAGATCAAACAACCTCCAATGGCTCCTAGCAGGGGACTTCAACATCATCATGTCACTTGTGGAGAAACGAGGAGGGATAAGACGATTGGATAGAGATGCAGAGGATTTCTCAAACTTCATCAACACAGTGGAGATGGTAGATCTGAAAACTAATAATGGCCAGTTCACCTGGAATAATAAACGAATGAATCAACATCAGGTAGCAACAAGACTTGACAGATTCTTGGTGTCAGAGTCAATCATAATGCAAGGGCTGACCTTAGACTGCAATATCCTACCCTGGGGGGGATCAAATCACTGGCCGGTACAACTGGAAGCAGGATTCCAGACCACACCAAAAAACAGGCCTTTCAGATTTGAGAAATTCTGGCTGGAACACCCGACCTTCCAAGAAAGAATAAAACAATAGTGGAGGGAGGAGCAACCAGAGCAAGGGACAAAGATGTTAAAACTCTATAAAAACTCAAACACATCAAATATAGGCTCAAGGAGTGGAACAAGGACACCTTCGGGAATATAAACCAAGAAAATAACAATATAGAAGGAAAAATGAAAATACTTCAGGAAACCTGCATCTTGGAGGGCTACACGAAGGAACAGAAAAAGGAAGAACTCTAGCTGACCCAGGAGTAGGAGCAACAATGTCAGCAAGAAGAAACCCTTTGGCGACAAAATTCTCGGATCAGATGGCTAAAGGAAGGGGAACGGAACACCAAGTTTTTTCATAGAACAACGGTGGCCAAAAGAGTCCACAACAAAATCCTGAAGATCAGGGATCATGATGGAATAGAGAGAGAGTCACATAAAGACATAGAAACAGCTCTGGTAAACCACTTCCAGGCGATAGCCCAGGAACCCAACCAAGACAGAATGACGGCCATACAAAGGATAATACAACATATCCCATGATTGGTCACAGAGGAACAAAATAACAATTTGAACAAACCCATAACGGAGGAGGAAATCGACCAAGAACTCCAGGAAATGCCCAATGGGAAAGCCCCAGGCCCGGATGGATTCACGGTGGAGTTATTCAAAGCCAACTGGGAAGTGGTCAAACATGATGTGTATAGAGTAGTGGAGGACTCTAGAAGGTCATCCTTTATTCTCAAAGCGCTAAATGCCACAATGATTACACTCATCCCAAAAGAAAATGAAGCCAAAACCCCAGATAGATACCGACCGATAGCACTATGCAATGTGGTGTACAAGTTAATCTCCAAAGTCATAGAAAATAGACTGAAACCCCTCCTACCCACACTGGTTTCACAAGAACAGGCTGGTTTCGTGGAAGGAAGACAAATAATGGACAATATCATCCGTGCCCACGAACTCATACACACCCTGAAGCTTCAGAAATAAGGTGGAATGATAATACAACTGGACCTAGCTAAATATTATGACAAAATTAGCTGGCATTATATGGTCAAGACCCTGGAAGCCTTTGGGTTCACCCAACATTGGATCAACTAGATAGTCAGCCTAGTTTCAACTACAAGCTACTTGCTCCTGGTCAATGGAGCCCCTGCCAAACCATTCTGGCCCACTAGAGGCATTAGACAAGGAGACCCGATGTCCCCCTTCCTTTTCATTCTAATGATGGGAGGTCTCAGCCGTAGCATAAAGAGCGCAACCAGTCAAAATCTATGATCTTTTTATTTAATACCAACCCCGCAATCCAGAGAAATATGGCAAACATTCTGGAGTTTGAACGCAAAACACTGCCAACCGATTACTTGGGGATCCCACTAACAGAGAAAGCTTACAAAATGTCCACTTGGGAAGGAGTAATCAACAGGCTACAAGATCAGGTCAAAAAATGGACATACAGATCCCTCAACCTAGCTGAAAGACTCATCTTAACCAAGTCAGTGATGCAAGCTATTCCAACCTTTATGATGTCGGTATTCCCAAGCCCTAAGGGGATACTACAAAAAATAAGGACAACACAAAGATATTTCCTCTGGCGAGGAGTGGAAATAAAGACAAAACGAGCATTGGTGGCTTGGGAGAAGATTTGTAAACCAAAAAACAAAGGAGGCCTGGGGCTACATGACCCGCAAGTGACTAATGACGCCTATGGGGTGAAACTCTGGTGGCGCTCGGTCAAAGAAACCGCGACGCCATGGGTAAACCTATGGAAGGAAAAATATGCCCCGAACATAAGCGATCAAGACAAAATCCGCTTCAGAGGCACCAAGGCAGGGTTTGCTATCTGGAACCTAGCATGGCGCAACAAGGCTTGGATTCAATCACACAGCTTTTGGGAGGTCAGAAATGGCAGAACTGCAAGATTCTGGGAGGATGCCTGGCAACGGGAACCTAGATTGGAAAAACCCAGAAGGGAGGAAATCCAACAGGAGATTCTTGCGCAAAGCAAAACCAGAGTCTACTAATACTGGAAGCAAGAGACATATCGCAACAAATGGAGAATCTGGAACACTCTCACCCCACAGAATAGAGACCAAACCGCAGAAGTGGAGGAGGAACTGGGGAAACGAAAAATAGCAGTTGCGGAAGGAATGGACCAGTTAAGATGGGGGCATAAGGACAACGGGGAATTCAACCTCAAAGAAGTATGCCACTACATCACGAACCAAGACCAAGAAGATCCGGCGCAACAATGGGATAAGCTCTGGAATAACCCACATTGGCCAAAAATAAAAATCTTCCAATGGCTAATACTCCACAATCGAATCTTAACTTGGGAAAACCTCTGGAAGTGCGGTTTTGTAGGACCTTCCAGATGTCCCCTATGTGAAGAAAAAGAGGAAACAATGAACCATCTCCTGGATGAATGTACCTTCATGGAAGAATTTTGGGACTGGGTGGCAAGCATCTTCCAACAATCTAACAAGATCAGAGGGAATATATCAACAACTATCAATACTTGGAAAGAGAACTACAACGATAATGAAGAGGTGAACCTCAGCTGGATCCTCAATCCCAAAATGATCATTTGGGAAATCTGGAAAGAAAGGAACATGCGCATCTTCAAGAACCAAAAATGGATGGTAGAAAAGATCAAGGAAACCATCATCTCCATGACAAGAGAAACGGTACAGAGCCACAACTGCCAACCGAGCAGTGCGCAACTCACAACCCAGGAACTCATAATTATTGAGGCCTTTCGACTGAAGGATGGACACAACCCCTTTCAAGTAAGACGACCAACGCAACTCCAAATAGGTGAGCGCAACTGGAAACCGCCACCAGAGGGTACCCTCAAGCTAAATTTTGATGGGGCGTCGAAAGGTAACCCAGGCCGGACAGGGTTGGGAGGAGTTATCAGGGACAGTCAAGGAAATATCATTCGGCTGTATATTGGGAGTTTGGGGAACTCAACTAACAATGCAACGGAGTTTGGAGCCCTGGAGACCGGCCTTGAGATTCTAAGATGGGAAGCAATAACCAATACTATAGTGGAAGGAGATTCCAAGCTAGTAATCAACATAGTAAGGAAGCTCCAAAACGGTACCAGAATGGGCAAAATCCAGAAACATTGGCGCTTGGCGCAGTCCCTGCAAAGAATTCAGGAGCACATATAGTCGGGGATCGCAGTAGAGATGCGTTGGGTACGAAGGTCAGCTAATGGCCTAGCGGACAGAATAGCTAACGAAGGTGCAGACGGAGTAGGACCAGAACTTGACACAATATGGAATAACATACCAAGTGGTCAGTTTCGAACTGACTGCACTCAAATAGCGGTAAAGGACTATGATGGCAGCCGAAGTACGGATGACCACAGTGAGATTCGAGGTGCAGAAATACTCGAAAGGCACGTAGGACCCCGTCAAAATCCGAAAGGCCAACATGCCAACACAACTTCCAATACAGACCCAAATCACACCACAGGAGGAGATACTATACGACGACCCTATCACTAGAAAGGAGTACAGGGAATGATCGTGGGAGCAAAGGAGGGCTATCCAACAGAAGGAAAAGTACACAGAACAAAACAGTTGGCCATGAATAGGGTTGAGTACGCATCACCTATACACAGGTATGGGGGGAGGAAATGATTGGCATACAAGGTGCAAAATAGGGGAGCGGCGCAAGGATGACGACAGGGTTCCCAAGAACACACGATCCAAATCAATGCGACAGACCCTGAAAGGACACCTCTACGGGAGATCAATGATTCCCTGGAGAAGCCAACAACTAGGGAAACCCAATAAAGGAAGCATCACCAAAGGAAACCACAGATCGGAGAGAAGAAATCACAGAGGCCATACTAAGCACCAAGAAGGAATGGAAAAAAGTGGAGGATGAACTCAAGACGAGTACCACCCAAAACAAGCAGAGATGACAAGACTGAAGAAGACCCAGAGCAAGAGAGGCCCTAGGGTGAGGCTCATCCAACAAGCGCCCAGAAGATCACGAAGGTGGAACAGGCGGCCAGAGAGGCCAAGGAAACCTTCCTCAAGCAGGTCGACCCCAAGGAGAAAACAGTCATAGACAGGTGGGAAAGAGAAGTCAACAACCAGCGCCAGGGCAAGGAATGTGATGAACTCATTCAAGAAGCCGACAGGATTAAGGACCCGAGGACCACTCAACCAAGAATGATCCTCTACCAAAAAACGGTGGAAGAAGCCTGGCGCACTAAAATGTTGATAGGTAAGCTGAAAGTTGACAGGAAAGAGACCAACAAGGAAGCGATTAGGGGACATAAGAAGGAGCTCACAGAAATCATGAACTGACTCAACAACTTGGAGACTCTTGCCAGAGGAATAGTGGAGGACCAGAGGAGTCAAAATGCAAAACTGGAGCGACTAGCAGGACAATTTCACATCTATCTCCGCTACGTCCACCACTTGGACATAACTCCTGAGGACTGACACAGAACTCCAACCAACATCAGAAGGACATGCATGGTAGAGCAGAAAGAGGGAAAAGCAACAAATAAGGAAGGAGACGATAACTAGCCAATCATCCTGGACTAGCGCAACACCAACCACGGTTTTTATGCACTACTTACTGTTATATGTTAATGAATATGTTAAGTTATGGTTTTTTGCAAATTGGCTTAAGAGGATTGGGTCGGTTTCCCAGGGTGGCAGCCCAACTCCCTCGTTTTTGTTGATAACCTGATTACGAGGGCCCTGATCTGGTTTCCTTTTTTGGCATATCCGGGGACCCCTCCCTGTTTTTTCTTGTTGTACTATAGTTTTACAGTAATATAGAATCTCAACTCACTTACAAAAATATATATATATTAAAAAAAATATTAATTATTTTTCAAAATACTATTGACTTTGTATACAGAGAATAAGGTATAAGATTTGGTTTTCTTTTATAAAAACTTTATAAAGACTAAGTTAAAGAAAAAAAAAGTAATTTTCCAATTATTTGAGTAATTTTAGTATCATTCTTAATCTTTATTTCTTAATTTTAATCTTCAAATAAGTAAAGTTTTTTTTTATTGGAAAAAATAAGATATATATATATATATATATATATATATATATATATATATATATATAGCTTTAGTGAGTTTAATGATTAAAAAGATGTGTTTTTTTTTACAAGTTCAAAATCATAAGAAATAGGGTATGCATACCTCAAGTGAATTTTACCAGTCAAATAATTAGGTAGAGAGTCCTTTGTCCCATAAACAAAAAAGTAACTAGGTGGAGAGAGTCCTTTATCCCATAAAGGAAAATAATCTCTTACACCAATTTAATATCTAACTTAACCCTAACCTTAAATTTTTTTTTTTTATTAAATTAAATTATTTTTACACTTTCTATGCACATGTCATCTACATAATATTCAAAGATTCATGACCGTTACCCCATGTGACCAACACACAATCCACCAGTGCATAAACACAATCCACCATTGCAAGAAACCAGCAGGAACCAGTGCAGAAATAAGTAGGAAAGGAGCAAATTCATCCGAAAACGGCGTGGTGCGTGGCGTACACGATCCGACAACACGCCGTTTCGCCGGACCAACACATTCGCGCGTAAACAACGACTTTGTTTCTTGCGGTCGTGGAATTTGCTCTTTTCCTACTTGTTTGTTTCTGCACTGGTTCCTGCTGGTTTCTTGCAATGGTGGATTGTGTGTCACTCACATGGGTAACTGTCACGAATCTTCCATTCTAGTTTCGCGTTTCTTGCCTGGTAACGGTCACGAAAATTCGTTTGCTCGGTTACTTTTATATAATGCAAAACATCTCAACGAAAAAGGCAGAAATGCATAACGTCATAAACTCTCACGGCAGGGAAAGTAGATATCTTCCCTTCCCAGTTCCACTCTCCATTGGAGGAGACCAATCTGTCCCATCCTGTGGAACTTATTTTGGAGTTAGAAGAGCTGCCATGTATGTGGAAACATGGGCATCTTTGGAGGAGAAGAGCTGCCATATATGGAAACATGGGTATCTTTGGAGGAGTTGCAGGCACAGGGATGTGCGAAGCTGAAGAACATACGGGGATTGGAGCAGGCGACAAAGCTGAAGAACATACGGGGATTGGAGCAGGCGACAAAGCTTGAAGAGCATACGGGGGTTGGAGCAGGCGACAAAGATACTATCATGTTATCCACATAATTCCACAGTAGTACTTACTTTATTGTTAACAATGGTATTAATGTTCCATTAAAAGAGATCCTAGGCATATACTCGATTGTATATCATATTCATAATTCATAAGCAATCAAACAAAAACCTGTGAATGAACTTTAAGCTTATTAGGCAAGATATTCATCAACAACGATATTTTTTTATTTTTATGTTTGATTGGTTCTTCACCTATAGAATTTCCACTTAGTGTTGTTGATTTATGAATCACAGGTGCAAGCTGAATGTAAAGGCCTGCCACTTGCTCTAAAGGTGATTGGAAGCTCTTTGCATGGTCAGCCTCACCCAGCTTGGAAGAGTGCCAAGAATAAGCTTTTAAATGGGGAATCAATATCAGATTATCACAAAGAAGGGCCTTTTAGATGCTTGGAGACCAGTATTGATGTCCTGGATGAGGAAGCAGGGAAGTGCTTTTTAGACTTGGGATCATTTCCAGAGGATAGAAAAATCTCAGTGGATACATTGTTGAACATTTGGGTGCATGTGCGAAAGATGGAGTGCCATGATGCTTTTGTCATCTTGTTAGAACTTGCAAGCAGAAATCTGTTGAATTTAACTAGCAATCTCAGGTAAGCGGCTTCTTTTCTATTTGTTGTGTGCTCAAGCTCTTTTGATCTTGGCTTCCTCTGTCTTATACATTGTGTTGTCTGGGTAATTGGATGCATTGTGTTGTCCTTCCTCTGTCTTATACATTGTGTTGTCTGGGTAATTGGATGTAGTCTTATACATTGTGTTGTCTTGGTAATTGGATGTAGCAGGAGCCAAGCAATCAATTATGGCAGTGCCTCTGAGTTGTACTTTTCTCAACATGATGTAATGCTAGACTTGGCCTTATATTTGGCATCCCGAGGCAGTATAGGTCGTAGGAAGAGATTGCTTATGCCTAAAAAGGAGGACAGTTTGCCAGGAAAATGGGAGCTGCTCAAGGATCGAGTGTTTGATGCTCAAATTGTTTCCATTCACACAGGTAGGTGATTTTAACAGCTTTGCTTGAAGCATACATACTTATTTGTTTCAAAACATTGGAGTCAAAAGAATTGTATTGGGAATTTCTGTGTCTTTTTTTTCTGGTCCTTGTGTTTCATGCTAACCAAGAAGTTTAACTAACAAAGGATATAGACATTCTGTCATGGACCTGGCCTAGAAACCAAAAAAAAACAAAACTTGTGGGGCTCTTTATTACAAATGGCTATTTTAAGCATTTTCTCTGAAACTGCATTATCTACTCACCAAAATCTTTTGAAATTTATGCTAATTATTTTATCTTAAAAATCATAATTTTCCATATACCCAAATAACGTACCCGGTATACTTTTCTTCTCTAGTTTTCTCTTAGATGAAACTCCCATTTTTTCTACTTAAAAGCGCTAAGCAATCAACTCCAGAGATAAACTATTTATTTTTGTGTAACATTCACCATATTCATCATCTTAGTTCACTACACCAAATAGGTTATCACTATGTGATCTGCATAAAAAGATA
>ML814595.1:27447-46153 GCA_009831015.1 Picea engelmannii
TAAATGAAGTGTTGATTTATTACTTTGAATGCCATATTGTCCTAGTATTTATTGGTGAAGTGACAATTTTTATTGCTATTTATAAACATTGACTTCATCAATATTCATTGCTAAAATTGCTTATATGTTCATCAAATAGTCACATATTTGTATGAAGTACTAACCCATTGAATTAGCTTGCATATATTATTTGTTGTTGCTTTGTCTCAGGCAGGTATATCTTTGGGGGTTTTACTTTTTTATTGGTTGTTTAGTTGGGACTATCTGCTTGGTGGTGACTTGTGAGGGGGGGATCTATCCTTATCTTTTAATCCTCTTTCCTTCTCAAAAGCCCAGGTCACTGGGGACGTCTCCCCTGGGCCTCACCTCCCTAAAGAGAAATAACCATCCCATTTTGGTGACATTGGGTGGGATTGGTTCATGTTATGCCAGTTTGACCTTCAAACCTCAAGCTTTTATCCTTGCTACAAACTGTGCAATAACATTTTGGTGCCGTTGACAGGGAACACTGATTCAAACCTTCCTCAGATGACACTTTTCAGTAAGCCTTGCCTTAGAGTCTTATTCTTATAAGCTTACCTAGCGACTCCACTTAGGGTGTTTTCCCTTATCCTTTGATAGTTTCAAGAAAATTATCTGGTGAATCCACTGATGACAAAGCCATTTATGAATTCACAATGGGACCTCGGAAACTACAAGCCTTTAGACATGAGTAACATACCGAGGTACCCTCAAAAAATTCCCTTTGAATACATAAATGTTCTCCCTGGATTCACTGGTGGTGATAGAGAGTGAGCTGACTATCACATGAGAAATTTCAGGAACTTCTTCTTATCCTACCCTGTCGATGATTATGATGAAGACATGGTCATGAAAATTTTCTCTACCACTCTTTGTTGCAATGCCAAAGAGTGGTATGACAACCTCCCTAATGCTAGCATCACGACTATGGAGCAATTTGAAAAAATATTTCTCGAGAGATGGGGTATCTAGTTGGAAGATATCCCAGTACTATTGGAAGAGCTTGAGCATATAAAGAAAGTTGAAGATGAAACTGTCAGAGACTTCCAGGATATATTTGAGAACATGTTGTATCAAGTTCCTGAAAGTCATCATCCCAAAGAGGGGTACCTTTTCCATCTCTTTACTTGTGCACTTTTGGGACATCTGAGTTTTCTCCTTCATAAGAGGTCCCCAAATATGCTTGATGAAGCTTACAACATGGATGAAAGAATTGAGGAGAACATATCCTTGTCTGAAATAAGATGCTTAATTATCTCAGGTACTCTCAGTAGGGAAAGTTTGTTTTCCCTTGAGAACTTCATTGTTGATTTCCAATAATAAGGGGAACAAACCTCAGATCGACCAGGGATTGTTGAAGACACAACCGAGGAGACGGAACCCAATGATGAAGTATCAACATGCCCTCCTCCTCCTAATGAAGTGATCCATAAGACTTCTCTACCTACACAACAACAAGACGATAAGGTTAGTTTCTTTCATTTTCAGGATTTTGATGATACCTTGTTCCATGATTCAGAAAGTGATGGAGAAATGGAATCCCCGAACGAAGAGCATTTTCCTTGTTGTACAATCAAAGATGAAGGGGAAACTCATGAGGATAAGACAGTAATGCATGTTAAAGATACCCAGGTCCTTGAATCTCCTACACAAGAAGAAAAGGTAAGTTACCCTCCTCTTTAAGATTTCAATGATTGTCTACTTTATGATTTAAGAAACGAGGAGGAAATGGGTGAGCTTTTGAATGTTTTGAACCCTCCATGTTATGATATTGACACTGACTTAGTTTATATTGACAATTTCATACATGTTGGGAGACGTAGGTGGGATGCAGTTGGTTATTATATGGATCCCATATATGACATAAAGAGTCATCTCCGAGTGTTTCCTTTACAATTATCAAAACAAGGTCTTGACCAGTGGCAACAAGGAGATGAGATTTTTACTGATGCTCCCCAAACACCCAAGGTTGACCGAGTACCATATTTGACTGATGATTTTCGGTCTTACCTTGAGGGATTTTATGATTACTCCTCTGAGCACTTAGATTTATCCCATGAATATGATTATCAACCATCGTTGTGCTCGGATTTTGATAGGAGTAAGAACATTGTTTTACTAAAGAAGGATTTTCATGACATTTTTCTTCAACCACCTATTATTACTTTACCTTGTTGTTTCATTAAAGGCATGGTTGGGAATTTTATCTTTAGTATTGATTTTCCTCTATAGAAAACCCTAGAATCCAAGGGTTGGTTGAAAACCACAAGTTCAAGTCTATCATCTCAGTGTTTCGACCTTCCCTTAGGATTTTTCTAGTCATCTGCCAGATCCTTGTCAGTCCCTTTAGAGAGTGAGGACGCCCAGGGTAGCCAGTTTTCAGACTGTTTCAGTTGGTATGTTGAACCTTGGACTTTTTATGACCCCTTCCTAAAGTGGATTGAACACTTTCATCAGATATTGACGTGGCATGATTTTGTCCCTCCCACCCGCCTCCATGAGTTAGATTTTGTGGTTTCCAATGATACAATATATGTTCTAACCCATGTCTTTTTTGTTCTTGACTTATCACTATTTTGGTTTATGATGAAGCACAAAGGCAGGTATCGTGGGACGTTATTGGATTGGCTTCACTGGTTGTTTGACTACACCCAACATCCAATCAATAGGTAAGTAGTTTTCTTTACATTCACACTATTGATTGCTTTATTTCAATATATATATATATTTATATATGTTGGGGTGGAATTACCACCCCGATTTTGTTACTGATACTTCTATTGAGATTGAGAAGGTCAACAGGTTATGCCAGATATGCTTAGGTTCTCATGTGCTCTATGGTGAGCACATGTCCCTGAGTTGGAGCCAGATGTTATCCCCCACTTTTAGGGATAACTAGGAGATCATGTCTCGAGGCCCATAGGTCCTAGACATGGCATACCGAGAGCAATATTGACTTTAGCTTGGCCCTAGAGGACCCACCTTTTATTTCTTCCAACATCTTTATCTTATCAGTAGTAACAACATCAATCACCATCGGCTTGGTCCTATGTTATAGAAGGTTCTTGCTCCATGAGGTAATTGGTCTGGGTATCATGGTATGTGTCACTTTGATCATCAAAAAAATTGAATGCATGCATCTGATTCCTTTTATTTCTAACAACTGCTTGGATCTTACACTTGCCCACTTGACCATGTCTGGGGGGATTGACAGGGTGTCTTAGAAAGCATGTGTCTGTAGGTTTTGGTTTTCCATTGGGGGGGATTTCTAAAAGCCATCGTCTTCTCTCATCATGGAACCACTTTTCCATCTTGTTTCATGCTCACCTATCCCATTCCACTTGTCTAGACATTGGGTTGACCTATTTCTAGGATTTCACCTTATCTCATGGGAAGAAGGGGATAAAGGCCCAGAAGGTAAAATCAATTTGGTAAAAGATAAAATCCTAAAAATAAAACCTTTAGATGCTTCACCCAAGGATCCCTGAGAAATCAATAAAAAGATTCTCGGTAAGAAACAAGATTGACCCGGAAAAATAATAAAAACAAGGCCTAACTAGAGGATAGGGGGTCTCATCATGAGCCAGCCTATTAGTTCCATGGGTATCTAACCGTATGACATTGCCATTAGATGATCACCACGCCAGGGTAGTGACTCTTGGTTGCATGGACAAGGTAAAGGGGGTCTCAACACGAGACGACCTTCTCATTTCTATGAAAATACTTATGGGTAACACTGTCACCACTGGTCACCACGCCAGGGCAGTGTCCCCTAATTATCTATTGAACAAAAAGAAATAAAAGATAAAATAATAAAAGAATGAAGAATAAAAGACAAGAATGGGCTTGGAAAAAGTGCATCCATGACAGGTACAACTCGACCCTCGACCCTCACTGCACCCACATGTTTGGAAATCCCCTGACCACATCACCCACGTACATGGCTTGGATGAGGTTTCTTCCAGGAACTTTCCTTCTTCTCTGGACACTAGCCCAATAGGACACCTTGACCTTTTCTCCATACTTGTATTGTAGGCTTGTGTAATGTCTTTGAGCTGTTAACTAATGTATTAGGGATTTTATGCACATGTTTAATAATATTGATGATGAGATGTGATTGACATTTCTATGATCCCTGTGACTGATGATCCCATGAAGGGCATAGATTTTTATGTGCAGGACCATGCCCGAAGGACAGGTACCATTTGGATCGGTAAAAATCGAGAGATGATCAGTTCAGACCTCCATGGGGTTGAACAACCCGTCAAATGGATGTTGAGACCCCATCAAGGGACATAGATAGGACAGAGATAGATCAGGGGATTTGAATTGGAGAAGAGGAGGACATTGCACAAGAGGCACCTTGGAACAACTTGATCTAGTGGGGTTGACCAAGTTCTAGTGGAACATTGGCCTTGGAAGGCCTAGGATGTCACCCATGAGGTCCATGATGTCATCCTTGCTTCATGGACGTTTTGGTAGATGGATAGGGCATTTGGGACGTGTGGTAGCTTGGAGAAGCCCAAGGGGGGCTAACGTTTTTCTCTTGGGGGATGCATTTTCCCTATAAGGGGATAATGTCACCCTAGAAACGGGATGGCATCCTTTTGTTGCTTGATTAGGGTCTTAATTTTTCATTTAATGTAAAATAGTATAATTTTCAATATTTTGGCCTTGTTGACCTTTTTATGACCTAGAAGTAAATTAGGTCATTCATACAATATAAATGAATGATTTTCACATTCATTTTTTCATCATATCTCACTCACCACTTGGTGAGGTCTGAAATTTGCACCCTATTCTAGGGTGGCTGATTTAGTGAGGCACACTTGTTGAAGGAATATTTTTCTTGGCATTTTTGGCATTTATCTTGGTGGAAGGTGTTACAACTAGGGTTTGCTACTTGATTTCTTGGTTAAATGTAAGTAAATTTCTACAAAACTTCTTGAATGAATGGTTGTAGTTTTATTTCTCTTTCATTTATGGTTATAATTTATTGAATAAACCCTAGGGGACAAGCACACATTGTAGGTCCTTGTCTCATGTCCCCGTCAAGATTTCTAGCCATTTTATTTTTTGAAATGAGATAGAGCCTTTCCATAGCAACACTCTTCTCTTTCATGTTGAAGAGGATTGATCCTAGCCTTAGCTACACTCTTTTCCCCCTATTCATATGCTATTCATTTTACTTTCTTAAGCTAAGAAGAAGGAGAATCCTCAAAGCCTAGGTATTCTACACTTTGGGTCGTTTTTTCTAGGGTTTGTTGTACAAGCCTTACTCTAGCAACACGTTGTTTCTCAAACCCTCTTGTCTTGGTTTTATGCTATCTTTTTAGAGCTAGCCATCCTTGCCATTGAGTTAAGGAAGGAGGAGAGAGCATCAAGGCCTAGTTCTCCTACACCAAGGTGAGCCTCTCTCCCCTAGGGTTTGTGTCCTTGAGGCCTTGCTTTAGCAACACCTTGAGGCTTAATCCTCTAGTCCTTAGTCTCTTTTTATTCTTTGACCCTTCAACTCTTGCGTCTTTCACTTTTGACTCCTTTAACCCTAAGGAACTGATCCTAAGAAACCTCTTGCGTTGAAATGAATCAAACTACTTTCAAACTATTGAATGAAACCCTAACTACACTAACCCTAGCATTAACTAACCTGCTAACCCTATATGTTGCCATCATCTTTAGCTTTTAACACCTTTGTGAAGAAAACATTTTATTTCATAAGCAATTGAATGATGATTAAAGGCATAAATTAAATGAAGTGTTGATTTATTACTTTGAATTCCATATTGTTCCGGTATTTATTGGTGAAGTGACAATTTTTATTTCTATTTATAAACATTGACTTCGTCAATATTCATTGCTAAAATTTCTTATATGTTCATTAGATAGTCACATATTTATATGAAGTACTAACCCATTGAATTAGCTTTGATATATCATTTGTTGTTTCTTTATCTCAGACATGTATATCTTTGGGGGTTTTACTTTATTATTGGTTGTTTAGCTGGGACTATCTACTTGGTGGTGACTTGTGAGGGGGGGATCTATCATTTTCTTTTAATCCTCTTTCCTTCTCAAAACCCTAGGTCAACAAGGATGTCTCCCCTGAGCCTCACCTCCCTAAAGAGAAAGAACCATTCCATTATGGTGACATTGGGTGGGATTGGTTCCTGTTACGCCAGTTTGACCTTCAAACCTTAAGCTTTTATCCTTGCTACAAATTGTACGATAAAAGGGACTATGGTAGATGGCATTGGTAAACAAAAAGTTTGGAAGGATTGGCTTGTTTATTCAAAAGTTAAAATAATGGGATTAATTTGGGAAAAGGATTTAAGAACTTTTTGGAGGTACATGGCCATGAAATATGCTTGATGGATGATGTTGAAGAAGAATTGTGAATTTAAGGCTTATTTTAGAGATCAGTTCCTTTAAAGAAATATTTTTTTCACATTTTGTTGATGATACCTTAGTCATGTGGAGAGCATCAACAATAATAGTTGAGATATTTAATCTAGCATTGGATCAATTCATGAATGTGTTAGGAAATCATATTAACAAAATCAAATGTCATATGTATGGGTGGAACACCTCTCCCCAACAAGTTTCATAAGTTGCATAAAGTTGCATAAAGTTGCATAGTTTCATGAAGTTGCATAAAGTTGCATAGTTTCATGAAGTTGCATAAAGTTTCATAGTTTCATGTTGCATGCATGACATGCATGCAAATTTAGTTCACATGCATTGCTAATTCAAGGGCAAGTTGTAACTGAAGTCTCAAGTCAAGTCTCAAACAAAAGTTAGGTTGAATGTAAAATTCCTATGAGCTAGAAACAAACAATCTTCTTGATATTGCAAATGATGTAAGTATTGATATAGTGCATTGGCACATGTAACATATCCACCATGAAGAAATTTGAATTTTGATGTATAAGAGTAAAGTCGAATGAGTTTTTAAACTCAAGTTGTAAAAGTTGAGTTGCATAAAGTTTCATAAAGTTGCATAGTTTCACATAATTTCATAATTTTCATAGTTGCACATAGTTGCATAAATTTGCATAAGTTGCATAATTGCATAAAGTTGCATAGTTGCGTAAAGTTGCATAAGTTTCATAAGTTGCATAGTTGCATAAAGTTGCATAAAGTTGCATGTTGCATGGATGCATGTCATGTGCATGATGAGTTAGTTCACATGCATTTCCAAGTCAGGGGAAAGTTGTAACTGAAGTCTCAAGTCAAGTCTCAAGCAAAAGTTAGGTTGAACATAAAATTCCTATGAGATAGAAACAAACAATATTCCTAATATTGCAAATGATGTAAATGTATTGATCTAGTGCATTGGCACATGTAACACTATCCACCATGAATAAATTCAAATTTCCATGTATAAGAGTCAAGTTGAATGAGTTGTTAAACTCAAGTTGTAAAAGGTCAAGTTGTAAAATTCGAGTTGCATAAAGTTGCATAAAGTTTCATAAAGTTTCCTAAGTTCCATAAAGTTGGATAAGTTGCATAGTTGCATAAAATTACATAAGTTGCATAGTTGCATAGTAGCATGCAAACAATTTTTTATTTTCAAGACCTCTCCTTTTCCTCTCGACGCCTTTATAAGCAAAGGTCGACCCTCATTCTAGTCATTGATGGTTGTTGTAGTTCTATTTTCTAATGGCCATATATTTGGCTATAGTGGACCAAATTGAACAAAAGAGGGCTCATTGGAAAATATTAACGCATGGAATCTAATGAAATTTTATCATGTGGTTAATATGTCTGTCAATATGGCATGAATTAATGGTAGGGATGAAATCCATTGTCACATTTAAAACTCACCCAAGTAGTGAGAAAATTTGGGGAAAATGGTGCATGGTTTGATTTGTTCAAGAATGAACCTAATGCAATGATGATTGATTGTAATAATGTTTCAAACATGGCATAAAACACTATAAATGACTATGAGATGTGGCAGCAATTTCAATAAAATTCTTGAACTTGTGGGAAGTTCCTAGAAATCACTACTACATATTGAAAAATTTGCGATGTCTACTTGCAACAAAAGTAACTAATCTAGATGAGGGGATTTCGTTGGTGTAAAACCTTTGTAGCTTCGAGATTTGTTACCCTGCCCTTACGCATGATTAGACCTGTGATTTTTTGCTCGGTCATTGATTGTGAGGTGGTATCCTTAGTGACCTTTCATAGGGAGCTACATAAGTGACTACATGTGGGACGTGCTTGTACTACTTGGGGAAAAAATTCCTTCATGGTTTTAGTTCCCCAGGAGGGTACCTGCCTTAATAAAGGGTTCTTGGACCAGTTAGGGTTGTTTCACCTAGATCATCATAACTTCTCATACCTTCTCTAGCCAATATTGTGGGGAATTCATCTCCTCCAGAGGGTTGGTTTTCGAAAGGCCCCCTGAGACATTAGTTTTCTTTTTGTTGTGATATTTTATTATGAGTCTATGTCAACCATAGGTTTAATTGTGTTTGATTTTCACTTATTATTTTCACCGTGCATGAATTACCACACCGATACCATCGATTATGAGGACCAGAACCCATCACAGAGGAACAACCACCTATCAAGAGGTGTGTAGTAGGTGACAAATAATTAAATTGGTCTTATATTTGGTTTGAAGATACTAATATGGTCAAAGTGGAAGTGGTAAATGAATGTCCTCCACCCAACTTTAACCCTCCTTTGACTGATCCAAAGACCCCTCTCCTTGTCCAATTAAGGGAGATATTTAGTGATCCTTTTTCTTTGTCTATAAATCCTCCCACCATGTTACGACCAAGTGTTTCATCCAATGTAGCTGAGCCATCAATCCCATATTCAAGTGGGATTGGGGGAATCCATGTGATGTTAGCACCATTGGACCTACACAGTCCATCCCTTTTTCTACAGGTCCCTCAATATTGGGGTCACTGACCGTAACTTCCTTTACATATGCCTGTTTACCTAGAATCTTGACACCCATCCTGTCCATCTCGATGCCCACATTTGGATCCTCTTCTAGTGGGGGTCCAAGACTTGGTCTCAACTTAGAGGGTGGAATTTATTCCACCTCCACCATTCCTATGAGTGGCTCGACATCGGCGAAGGTTAGATTACCTTTTGGATGGAACATCCCTAGTGGTTTTGGGGTTGTCCCTAGTTAGGCTAGCGGAAGTAATGTATCTGGAGGTTTTAACATCCCCTGGGTTAGCACACATTTCCCTGGGGGAATGTCCCTTGGGGGAAAATTTCCATAATGGGGAGTTTTCCCTTTGTTAATACCTTAGGTTTTGGGGGATTCTTCCCCAACCCTAGTTTTAGGAATGTTTTTCCTGGAGGGTCTACACCTATCCCTATGGGAAATCCCCTCGGGGACATGTTTTTTCTTGGGAGTATCCAGGATCTTGGAAGTTCCACCATCCTTGGGGACATTCACTCTTCAAGAACACCTCATCACCACAGTAGCATAAACATAGGGGGACCAAAAGGTTCATCTGGGACAACATATACTACATCTCCCACCCAATATTAATTTTCTTTGTTTCCTTTCCTAGCAACGTTAGAGTTACCTAATTTTTCATGGTTGAGGAATAACCATGTTTCCCACGACCCTTCATGGATGGTAATGCTTTCAAATATACCTTCCAACATTCTGAAATTCGACGAAGAGCCAAGAGAAGAACCCTTCACACATATCATGACATATCACTTATGGCGCTCATCCAATTCCTTAATGGATGATAGTGTGAGGCTACGTCTTTTCTAAATATCCCTCACCAAAGCTACCAAAAAATGGTACATTCAATCAAAAATAGGTTCCTTCAAAAGATTCAATGACATGTCAATGGCATTCTTAATGCATAACCAATTTCCCATCTAGTACGATATAGGAACATAGCTCTTGAATTCAATGCATCAATATAATTCCACTCACATTTATGATCATATACATGAGTGGAGATGAAKACGTAGGATGATCAAGACCTATATTCTACACAAAATCCTAATGGAGTGGTTCACAAATTCCTTCCTACCACCCATTTCCCAAGATGTAGCTATGACCAAGGAAGAAACYGAGGAGAAGGCCATTCTGTGGTTCCCAACACTTAGATTTGATTTATACTTACATTTTATGACATCATCCCAAATTATCCTAGGTTGTCTACAAATCCAAGGAAGCAAACCCCATKATCCCATGCCGATGGTGTGGTTGGTTTTGTATCCCATGCCTCTGTAAACCAATTAGTTGATTACATGGGTTATATGTCTATTAAGTCAGCTTATGGTACTAATTCTCAAACAACCACGGTCCCTACTCAGACCTCCAAGRTAAATTTGGTGTAGTCCACACAATTGAAGARTCCTCAACAACCTGAAGGAAAGAAGAAGCAGAATAAGAAGAAAAAATCTAATTATGAGAAAGGGACTTCTATCACCCAGAAAAAATGGGAGGGGGGCACTAAAGAGAAGAAAAATAGTTAGTTTCCATGCAATATTTGTTGGAGAAACACCCTACTCATCAATGTCCCTGGAAGGATGAGATTCATCGCTATTTAGCACAACAAAAGGCCCCCCAAAAATCCATTGTATTAATTCATCCTTTCCCTGCTCAACCTCAACATATGGTTGCAACAAATTCTACCTCTCCTCAAGGTGGCATGGAAGGTACCCCTCATCATGAGGGGTATTCCTTGAATTATACCATTTTTGTGTATGACCAAACAATTAATTTGCAGACTCAAGTCGAAAACTATCACATTTTCAATCCTTCCCATGCTATGCTAGAAGAATCATCTTCTTCCCAACCTAAAGGCCCTCTTCAGATTGAGAATCCAACATTTGATGTAACGCTTCGCCCCCCTAAGGGTGTTCTTTCAAGAATGACACATAATCCAAACACATGGGCCTCACAGAAATACAACATTATGGAAGACTTGGACCAGGCATTGTGTGCCATGTCTACCCTCAAAGTTCTCCAGAGATACCCAATGCAGTGGAAATCCTTGTTGTCTACTATAGGTGACGTTGATCCCTCAAATTCAAGTTTGATGACCTTTAACTCTGATCAGGTTACTCATAGGATCTCCCATCAAATTTATTTCTAAATCAATGTGCACATGATGGGGAAACAAATCTTCCGAATTGTGTTGATGAAGGAGTCTCAACTTGCATCATGTCTATCTCTTTTTGGAAGGCCATTGGCTATCCTAAGCTCGACACATATACAACACTATTAAAATAATTATATGGACATGTTTTCTAGCCTCATGGAATAATTACCACCTTACCCATCGAGTAGGTGGTAAGACTGTCTCTGTTTCCATGGAGGTCATCAATGCACCTCTTGAGTACAATTTGTTACTCGGGCGTACTTAGTTCTACGAGATGAATGAAGTTTCCTTGTCTGTCTTTAGAGTATTACATTTCCCTCATCAATGGAAAATAGTGACAATCGACCAACTTGCGTTCTACAACCTAGAACTTGGATCCTATGGGGGTTAAAATGTACCCTTTTTCGGTGATAATTAACAGTCTTATATGCATGTTGGTGCAAGGATGTTAAAATATCCTTCGCTGATGGGTGTATTTCCCCTTCCCCCACCATCTCCTACTACAAATATCGCTCCTATCAACATGATTTCCTCATATACCGGTGGATCGCTTGGGTATCTTGATCCTTGGGTGGTACCTTGGCATAACGATATTGAGTCTTATGAAGCTTCCATTCCACCGACGACAGTTGAGATGGTCGATTCTATGATCTTCTCAACATCGATACATACTAGTCAACACCTCCATCCTCATATGGAGTGTGATCAACCTACTCCGCCCATAGAGGTTGTTGACTCTTCATGTTCACTTGATTTCATATATAGTAAGTTTCCTTAAGAAGAGGCCATCCTAGAAGTCATTCCATCGATAATACCAATGAAGGTGAGCATCATCGAGAAACCATCCTCTCTAGTTTGGAACCAATAAGAGTTAATATGATGAGTCTCGATCCGAGACTAGGAGCATTTGCTGGGGCACCTAATAGACCTCCTAGTCTTGGCCCTTTTCATCCTTGTATTTCTTTTTCAGAACTTACCACCAAATTATTTTCTTCCCCATCCATCAAAGATTCGTGTTTCATAATTCCTCTGTGTCTTGATGGATCCCATCAAGGAGGTTCCATAACTCACGAAACCACTCACAATGAGTATCTTATTATGCAAAAATTCATTTTTATGTGGCATGGCCCCAATATGGTTAGCCATATGATGCCAACCATGGCCCATGAGTTCATCAATCATGAAAAGGATCCTTGGATTGAGCCTACCAATGGGATGTACTTTGCATAAAGCATCAATATGTGTAGTTCCTTGTACATAGGTGTGTGGTGTTAGTGATTTTTTTTTTAATATATCATATCCAAAAATATTTTCTTTTTTAAGATTTCATGTAATACCCCAAGGACGTGCCCCAATTGCATTATGAATTGTAATTATGTTGTATAGGTTGGTGAGACAATTTTATATAAGTTGGCGGGATTATGTGTTTATTAGGCCAGAGAGCCTAAGTGTTGAAGGCCAAAAGCCCGATTTTTGTACATGTAATGATGCACATTATTAATATAAAAACATATTTGTGTGTGGACCGACCACGATGAATGAGTGATGGTGGACTAAGCTTACACAAAGTGTGGGTAAGGGAGAGGGGGATGATAGGTTGGGAGAAGGGCTAAGCTTAAGATCTTAAGACCTTGGGGATAATAATTAAATATTATTCTAAAGATGTGTAAATGTTTATGTTTTATCCTAAGTTCCTGGAAGCGGGAACGTGTGAAAAATGGGGAGCATGCAGCCCTAGGGAGACATGTGTCGACTTGGTCACATGCAGTTAAAACCAGAGAAGGAAGCCGTGTTGGGGGTTCAACCTCCCATTTTCCATCCTCTGTCTAAACTCGCAGGTTTCCATGATCGACCTTTGTTTCGGTGTTTGTTCTAGGGAATTCTTACTTGAACTGTTAAGTCTCTATGTGGGATCTCTGTACACCCTCATGCATCTCCGAAACCATAACCGTGAACTCTTCCTGTTTTGCATGGTTGAGAAACCTGAAAATTGCCTCAGTCATGTTGTGCTATCCCAGTGGGCTATTGTGGCCACACAATTCCTGACCGCATGAGGTTGCTTCCATTGATTGTGCATTGATGAGCCTTGTTGTTGTTTCCTCATTGTGCTGGAATTGGTCAAAAGAACAGGTTTCCAAGCCTGTGAGTGACTCTCTCCAGGTGAGAGAGTGTGCGAAGGAAGTGAGAACTCATGGAAGGGGTCTTGTATCTTACACAGAGCTCGGAGACTTATGGCTCGGTCTATTGTTGAAACCCAAGGAAAGGGAGGTTTGGCAGCCGAAGGACTGTCCGGGTGATAGTGAAGGTGTATACTCCTGGGGTGGGACATGCATGTGGGGAATGAGGGTCTATGATAAGTGGGCGTAAGTGACTCCTGGGAGAGAATCCTTCCTCTATAATTGTGTGTCTTTCGTTGACCTTGCCTAGCCTAGGATTCCTTGCCCGGTGGTGCTTAGTCCCATCTCAAGGGTGACCTACTATTGAGAGTGATGAGAAACGCGGTCTAAGGCTGGGAGGTTCATGGAAGGTCTGCACGTAGTTGGTGGAATTACTACAGTTTCAAAGATAAGTATCAGTTTGTGCTTAATATTATGTTTTGCATGCTTGTGATGCTTATATGTTATCATGTATTATGTTGCGCAAATGAATTATTGTTAATTTCCTTGATGATGTATATTACCAGTAATCCTGTGCTTACTTTGTATTATTTAGAACAATATGTTAATTAGACTTAATATGCATGTTATGTATATAAGTATGAGAATTTTCTGTGTAGTAGTGTTTCC
Source organism: Picea engelmannii (assembly GCA_009831015.1). Taxonomy (NCBI): domain Eukaryota; kingdom Viridiplantae; phylum Streptophyta; class Pinopsida; order Pinales; family Pinaceae; genus Picea; species Picea engelmannii. The sequence continues at coordinate 41,357 of ML814595.1, forward strand.
CGACAAGTGGGTTGATGGCCGGGGATGTTACATTTCATTATCATAGCTCAAAATGCTAAGTTAAGGTTGTGTTTGGTAGCATTGCCCGGTTTGTTGGTGTCCGGGGATGTTACATTTCACTTTGCATTTCAATCTCGGAATCTATTTTACATGTGTTGACAATATTATGGGGACCTTCTTATGAAGATGGTGACTTTCACTGAACTTGAGGTACGTGTTCCAAAAATGTCATATAGCGATAGGTTTATCCATACATTCATCATATTGCATTATTTACCATCCATTTTTCCGTCACAATGTCTTAGGTTCGATCTTATTAGGTTGAAACATTAGCCACTCCCTTTTGTACGTCGTAACCTATTCGATAATACCTATCGTTCATGGACACCATGGTTAGCACCTGTATTTCCATTCGGTGCCCGTGTTGTATTTTCCCATAGGCCTCGTAGCCATCATTTATCCTCATCATGACTTGATGAGTGTGCCTCATTCTTCTCTCTTCATCTATATTCTGTCCACATCTTGTGGGGGTTCCCAATTTTTTTTTTATTGTTGCTTAACAGTCGCCTATGAATTTTTTTGCATGTGCATCATTTATGTTTTTGCGCTGTTGTTTTCCCATATCCCACTAACTTTTGTTGTAGTAGCCCTTGACCATCCTCCCCTTGAATTATTTGGGCTCTATTTTGCATCCATCTACCCATGGAGAGAACAACTACTAAGAGTAGATCTCACTTTCCTGAACCATTTGCATCATCTTTCTTAGGTAGGTTCCGTGTGCTTGGAACATATGAGCATGTTGTTAAGACACCCGTTCTCTCTGGATAAGTATACTTTTATCTATTTTTCAGAATCATAAAAGAACACGAAAAATACATTACCGAGTACACTTTTATCTCCTTTTTTCAGAATTGTAAAATGACACGAAAAATGTACGTATCGATCATACTTGCATCATTATTTCATGCTCATTAAACCATGAAGGAGACACAAAAAAAAAAAGAGAGGGGGGGTTTTCACCGTTGGTATATTATCAAAATGGCAGTCTCATTTGATTTTCCCTTGAACATGGCACATGTTTAAGTCCTCATCATACATTTGGGCTTTATCTTGCCTAGGAGTTCTCCCGACAATATGAATACGAGATACTCCTCCAACTTGTTACTCTTCCAGTCATCATGGAGAGTGCTTCAATGCCTCTTGCGTTGTTTCACTGTATTCTTCCAGGTCTTGTGTCTTTCTGTGAAGTCACCAATGTGTCATGCTATATGTTTAAGGGAATATTAATCTTGAACCAACCATCTATTGTTTTGTTGACTTTCTGAGTCTTCCATGCCTATGTTAATTGTACTTGGTGATACTCTCTCTTCAAATCATCTATAAGTGTATGTTTCACATTGATTAATGGGGTATACATTAAGGCCCTCCTTCGACAGATCTCTTCCTATCATTATCAACACATGATCTAGGAGAGGGATATAGAAACCAACTAGTACCATGGAGCTTGTAGTCATGAGAGGTAGGCCTTCTCGTGATCGACAGTGTTTTACATCATTGAATCTTGATCAATTGATTCTACGAGTGTTCCACTTCAGTTCCTATATTTATACTTGCTATATTGTACTAAGTATGTTGGGGTCCATGTTAATCATTGGTGGGTCCCCTCGTATCTATTAAAAATATACATCGATGATCGGTAATCAAATGGTTTCTACCATTCTCGACATCAACTCATTTACTTGCATGGTGTAAATTCATACCATCGGGGTTTGAGATGAATTCATTGGGTTTGGGGCCATATCATTCCTTTACAACATCCCCTCCAATTTTTTTGATGGAGTATATTACTTGTATATGAAGCAAGGAGAAAGGAGCCAAATGAGGAAGCATCAACATCCAAGGTATCAATTGATGCAATTTCTTCATGTTAACGAGTAGATCATTGGTTTCCCCCCTGAACATGTTTGTATTTCAGTTGAAAGTGTTTGGATCCGATTTACTTCAGTATATATCAGATTATATACAAGTATATCTAGGATTCTAACACCAAGTATAGAGGTGGAAAGGCATTATTTGTCTTTTGTGTGCAGGAAGCAGATAGTGGAGATTGGAGTGGGAACTTCAGATCTGCATCAGCTGGGATATACGAAGGAAATCCTACAGATTAAGGTATGATATATTTACCACTCCTTAGGTTGGTTTTGAATCCATCTGCTTGAGTCTAGGAAAGCCATAGGAATATAGACTTATTTATGTCTAGGATCAATAGGAAAATCCTAGGGAGATCTTACCATCTATCCTGCGAGATATGTCGGTCAAATTATATACTAATTTCCATTAAATTTTATCATCAATCCAAGGGTGTAATCTTAGAGGTGCCAACACTATATGTGCAGAGAGACCATAACTTTGACCAAGTTCTTGGAGACTCACACATGTGACCTGAGCATGATCTGATGGGTACATAACCATATAGAAGCAACCAACTATGATATCTATGTGCTCATTTCTCTAATGGACACGTGGAAGTATGAGAAACATTGACAGTACCGCAGGAACTGCATAAGAGTCACATGAACATAACTAGGTAAACCGTCATTAGCAATAATCAAGTATTAATTCTCCTAATCTACCAAAAAAAAATTGGAAAGTCATTGAATTAATAGCATAATTACTTTGCAAGCTATGGATGACATTTCCATTGAAAAACATGGTAAAAGGATCAAATTATGAGGTGAAAAGAAAGGGTTAAGTGGTCAAAAGGGATTAAATGGTGGTGAAAATAATGTCAAATTGGAGGCCCAAGAAGATCCATGTGAGATTTATCCCATAACAAAAGGGCCTTAGAGTAATACATGGTAAAGGTATGGTTGAAGGTATGGCCAATTTCTCTCTAGATTTTTATTTATGTGAACATTTCTTATATGGGAAGAAAAATCATGTAAGATTATCCTCTTGAGATATGAGGGAAAAGGAAATACTATAGCTGGTGCAAAATGATGTGTTTGGACCTATGTCGATTCCATCACTAAGATAATATGTGTACTATGTCTCATTTATAGATGACTTCTAGAGAAATACATGGATTTATTTCCTCAAGAAGAAATATGAAGTCTTTGAAAAATTCAAAGAGTTTAAGGCTCTTATGGAGAATCAAACAAAGAAGAGAATTAAGGTACTGAGGAAAGATACTGGTGGTGAACTCAGTGGAAATAAATTCGATTAATTTTGTAAGAAGTGCAACATAATGAGGAAAAAGAAAAATCCATACACACCTCAATAGAATGAAGTTGGAGAAATAATGAACAAGACGTTGATGCAAGAATCACAGAGTATGCTCAGTGGTGTTGGTTTAGGAAAATAATTTTGGGTAGAGGAAGTGGGTATTGCTTGTTACCTGATCAATCAAACACCCTCATTAGCATTGGATGACAAGAATACACATAAAGTATGGAGTAGTAAGAAACCCTCTCTTTCAATGGTGTTGGTTTAGGAAAATAAATTTGTGTAGAGGAAGTGGGTATTGCTTATTACCTAATCAATCAAACACCCTCATTAGCATTGGATGACAAGAATCCACTTAAGTATGGAGTAGTAAGAAACCTTCTCTTACACATATCAGGGTATTTGGTTGTGATGCCTATGTACACATTCCAAAGGAAAATATAAGTAAACTATATAACAAGGTTGAAAAGGATATCTTTATAGGATATAAAGATTGTCTAAAAGGTTATAATATTTGGAACCCAAAAACTAAGAAGGTAGTGTATATTCGAGATGTAGTATTTAGAGAAATAAAATCTCTTGTCAAACAAGAAGTCCTACCGAGGGAGGAAGAACCAGAGAAAATATAGTTTGGATTGAAGGATAATGAATCCGACTCTACAGAATAAAAAGAATAAGAAGAAGAAGAACCTCATACTCCAGTATTGAGGATATTGGTTTGGGAAAGAGGACAACTAGAGAGGTATAATCCATGTGAATTCTGTTCAAAATTTTATTTGTTTATTACTGATGATGATCCTAGAAATGTTTGGGAGGCAATGGATTCAAAGGACATAAAACTATGGAAAAATTCCATGGTTGAAGAAACAAAAACCTTGTACAAGAATGAGGCTTGGGATCTAGAGGAGTTGTCGACTGGAAGAAAGTCCATTGGAAGTAAATGAGTTTTTAAGAAGTTGAATGTAGAAGGAAAAGTGGATAAATACATATCTCAGTTAGTAGAAAAAGGTTATTACTAGGTACACGTAATTGACTTTGGGTATTTTTTTCTCTTGTTGGCAAGTTAAATTTTATTATATTTCTTTAATCTTTGGTTGTTGTGTTTGATTTTGAAGTAGAACATATATATGTGAAAACAACTTTCCTTCATGGGGATTTGGAAGAAGAAATCTATATGAAGCAGCCATAAGGATTTGCAATGAAGGGAAGGGAAGCGTTGGTATGCAGGCTGAAAAAGTATTTGTACAAGTTAAAGAAATCACCAAGGATGTGGTATCAAAAATTTTAGAATCATATATTGGGACTTGAATTCAAAAGGAGCAAAGAAGATCACTATGTTTATTTCAAATTATTTGGTATTAATTTTATTTATTTGGTCTTTTATGTGGATGATATGTTGCTAATAGGAAATAACAAGAAAATTATACAGGATGTGAAAACTTAGTTGTCCTATAAGTTTGACATGAAATATCTTGGTGCTGCAAAATTTATTTTGGGCATGGAAATTAAAAGAGATTAGGCAAGAAGGAAACATTGGTTATATCAAAGAAAATATGCTAAGTTAATATTATA
>ML814595.1:100682-134485 GCA_009831015.1 Picea engelmannii
ATCTTCATCATATCTCTCAGCTCCAAGACAGCCTCTCTGAGATCTTCATTTTTGGCAGGAACACGTTTATGAATTTCTGCATGAGCCATGCTTGGTGAATGTCTCTCTGAAACTTGCAATGAATGAATATGCTTCCTCCTTGTCGGGTGAGAACTTGGCTCCACAAGTTGACCTTCTCCTCTTGTGAGTTTCAACCTTGTGAGCATCAGAAACAAAACTTGCAAACAATCAAGTCTTCAAAACCAGTTCTCTAATACCAACTTGATCTAAAAATAAAGAAGACTTGAAAAACTTGAAAATTATTGCAAGTGAATGTTATGTGTTTAAAGAAAAAGGATCAGTTTGCAACACATAGATTAAAGGATTACTTATGCAAATTTCACATAGACAGCATCATAATCAATGAACATAAACACATAAGCACAACAATTGATAAAGGAGTTCACCCCTCTCTTGGGCTACATCTCCTGGTCCAGCTTCCAATGGATCATTATTATTAATTGCTCAAAACATGCTCAAAAAAATGTCTTACAATTCTCAAACTGACAAACCGACTGCTCCAATGGCTTCAGAGCATCCAAAAACCCCTGTCTGGGCTCTTTCGGCACCTCAATCAGTCGAAAAATGAAGAAGTTAGGCCTCCTGGAAGTCTCCCTCTTCAAGCTTGTTGTCTCTACATCTACAAAACGCACCCTTCTTGATTGAACCTGGCTCACATGCATTTTAAAGAGTGAAAACACAACACCAGGCGCAACCGTGCCAACGGTACAAACCATAGAACAATTAAGGGCATGTCAGCCCCTAACCACCTAGGCACCTGGGCGTATGGCTCATAGGACCGTGTGCTATGGTAAAAAGTGGTTAACGGTTACAAAACCGTGTAACTCCCCCGCACTCCAGGTCATGGGCATATGGAACACGTTATATGACCAAGGGTTATATCAAAATCCCACGCGCCAACCGCACGCATATATACAATAGGGTCATATAGTAATTCAAACGACCACGGGCCGGGGCTAAGCCCCGGCCCGACCCCCGCCCATTTATACAATTATATGACTTTATAAATATTGCAATGGGTTATATGTTAAGTCATATGGTGTGGGCGCATTGGTTGGATGATTATTCAAAGGTGTTACATAGTGGGGGAGGTCCGGGGGTCGAACCCCGCAGACTCCCATAGTTTTTACACAACAACCATAACCCCAAACAACGAGTGACACGTGGCGCCCATGGATTGGTCCACGTGTCCTCATACCATTTGCCACCCAATGGACACATGCCATATCCTGATTCACCAACTGTCAACCAACCAACATCTGCCATGTCACCATCTAACACATCATCGTACGGTCTGTACGGCCCTGCCACGTCAGACCGTATGGACTGTACGGACTGTACAGTCAGCACCAAAAATTTTGCCTATTTGTCCTGACGAACAGAACGTGATATCTTATCCATACGGAGTCCATTTGACAAAGTAAATATACCCCCGAAATCAGGAAGATGAGACGGATGCAATGGTACTAATTTCGTCGCATTCCAAGCACTTTGAAATTTGAGCAAAATTTGATCCCCTGATCACCTAGACATCTATTTATACTTTACAAAATAGGCCTAAACATGGGTAAACCCATGGGCTGACATCCCCATACCCATTACATAATCCTGAATCCCAAAAAGGGCCCTAAAAGGGGTCAAAATCCTACGATCTCCGCTTTGTCTTGCACTCCACCTTCAACAGTGTAACATCCTACTCTTGCGCGCATTGAGCAAACTTATTCTTTGAGGACAATTGCTTGCAAGTGATCCAGATTATTATACTATTAAGCATTTGATTTTGATTATGAGGCATTATGGGTTGATGACATGTTATTTGGATACATTGACATAGACAAGTGCCATTGATTCGATTTTACTGAGTGTGCAGGATTGTGGAACTTGAGGATGCAGAGGCATCGATGGAACCCCTTGGACTCTGGATCGAGTCAGGGAGTGGAATATTGGGGTTTGATTGTTGTATATATGATATGTGTGCATCTAATTAGATGATATGATTATGTATATATTTCTGACATGATTCATTGATGATGCAGGCAGACTATAGCTTTCTGACTAGACTCACATGTGGAGTAGAGGGGCCACGCATGACTACAAGAGACATTGAGGGAGATGTGTGGGAAACAACTCTACCACAACCTACTAGAACTCTCGTCATGGCTCGAACTGTATCTTAACAACTACCTAGTTCAAGAAGACCCACGATTCCGTGAGGGCCGACTGCAAAAGTCACTCGCGATGATTCTAAGGGGCGTGCAATAAGGCAGGGGCCTTATTACTTAGAGGCCCTTAATCTCCCACAGGATCACCTGGCGGAGTATTGACTCTAGGAGTTGTTGATGTCTACCAAGTCATTCAAGCGGCAAGTGGAACCCTTGGAACACGTAGTACATCCTGAAGGGCACGTCGTGCAAGAAAAATGGAAAGGGACGAGTGGCACCCTTGGAGCACGTAGTGCATCCTGAAGGGCACATTGCGTAGGAGAAACAGAAAGAGGCGAGTGGAACCCTTGGATCACCTAGTGCGTCTTGAAGGGCATGTCACGTTGTTAATTAATAAATGGATGAACCTAGATGGCCTTAGGAAGAATAACGTGATAAGAAAAATTTAAAACTTTTTCCCTAATAAAATGTCGCCCAACCTTGAAAATTAAAATCTAGGTCTAGGTGAAACTTGCGATAAAAGAAAAATATGTTTGTAAAAATAAAAATAAAATAAATAAATAAAAATGATAATCATCATTAATCATGGTCGAGAAAGGCGTAAGTAATTCTTTTAATTTATAATCTTTTGGGGGATAAAATTTTTAAAAAAGGGGAAATAGTTGTTTTGTCACTTATGCTAATTAAAATTTATTAATTAAAAAGGGAAAAAGGGAAAAAGTTAATTTTCTACACTTGCCAAGTTGAGTTTTAAATGAAAAGGGGAAAGAGAGAAATCTAAACGAATTAGGAAACTAGGAAAACGTAGGAAACATAAAAAGAAAGGGGAAACACAAGGAAAAAGAAGAAAGTCTAACTTAGTATGGTATATAACATTTAATAACTTTATAAATTAAACTCAACTAGTAAATTAGTAAGGGGGAAAGTCATTAAAACTTGTAAGGGAATATGGGGACACCTAGTAGCGATTCTAGAAATGATTTTGGGTGGGTGAGGGAAATAGGGGTAAATTAAGGAAATTAATTTATGGTGTAATGAAGGGGATGGGTGACACATGTACGGGGAGGATTATTATGAATTAAATTGTTAAAAATAAATTAAATGGGAATTAGGGAAAGTAAATGACTTAGAAACTCTATATAATGGAGGGAGGAGAAGGATGATTAATCTCTTTTGTGATGCGTAACCTTACACTGCATAAATTTATACTTGACTGACTTAGCTTGTTGGAGTTGGGATACCTATCTCGGTGAGGAGTGGTAGCTTGGCCTTGCGAGGCGAGCTAGGAACTAGTTGATTCTCTGGTTAGTGTGTGTGGCCCGTTTGCGGCTCGGGGGGCTAAGGGGGAAGAAGAGTACCCCTACAGTTGGCTAGGAGGTACCGGTGAAGTCTCATCTATTGGCAAGTGGGAGTTTCATGGAACGCGTGGGACAAAAACTCAGAGCAAGCAGCTTGGGCTATGGTATACTTCCTTTAATTCAGCATGGTAGATTATTAGTATACTTTACACTTGTAGTTCTGTATGTTTAAATGGGGTAAAGAAAATGATTGACTTAAAATTTAATTGATGACTGAATTCCCCTCCCAAATCCTTGAGCTCGTTGTTGATTGATTCCCTTGGCCTTTGATCCCTGCATGTCTTGATCGTCCAATAGTTTATTGATTTGTGATGATTTGCGGTTTATTTTTTTTTTCCCTTCATCCCCAGCTCCTTAGCCCACGCCTAAGAAGTCGGCTAGGAGTTGGATCTATGGTTGTCACTTCGGTGTTAATAGACCTATGGATCCAAATGCCCTACTTTTATGTGCGTGGATGATGAGCAAAGGATGTTCCTGTTGGTCGTCTAACCATGTTGATTGTTCCTGGTCGAGTGATTGTATTGCGCCCTTTTGCGATTGATATGACCTCCATGTTGTTGTCATGATCTTTGCGTTTTTCTAATAAATTGAATTTTGTATTTTTTTGGAATGGCCATATCTGCAATTGTTGGGACAATTTTCTCTTCATTTTCAACCCACTTAAACCCTGGTGTGTTTCTCATTTTATTCAATGATTTTTTGTGTGTTTAATCCCTTCTTAGCAATTGTTGTACAATTACTCCTCTGCTTACTTGTTATATAAGGGCGGTGTGTAACTTGTGACCGGATGATTTAGCTGATCTGGTGCCGAATGTTTGTTTCAATATTATTATGAAAATCACTATTAGACTCTACCCTTTGAGCACTGGAAGGCCCATGTCTGAAAATGAAACATTCGCTTGAGTTTATGCCTTGGTCTGCAATTGTTTTTCTCAGTGATACTACCTAGAGGATGAATGCATTCCTGCGTTGATTTTTGTTTTGGTTGTCTGTGTTTTGGCCTTTAAAACATGATGCAGGAGCATAGATTAAATTTCAAATCTTATCATTGGATGTTGCAAGTCAAGTTAATTGTTACTCAAGAGAGCGGGTTCTCATAATTCTGTTTTATTGAATTTGGAAAAGGTTGAATAAATTTTTTAAGCATCTTGAATCCTAACTCTGTAACAACTGCTAGAATTAATAAGGATTATAGCATGAAGAATAGGATATAGATTAACTAGATGAATCGATCCAAATTTAGTGGATCTGAGAAAACTAAATTATGCGTGAAGAAACCCTTGTGTCCAATTATTTATTGTGCTTAATCAAGTGATGGATTTTGTTTCAAACTTCCCAGAAATGATATAAACTGCATCTTTAGGAGGCGTTTGTGAATTTCGTAAGTGGTTGTGGATTATATTGTAGTTTCAGTAAAATCACATTTAGTTCTTGATTATATAGTTTTAGTTTCATTAAAATTGCATTTATTTTGATTCTATTGTAGTTTCAGTAAAATCACATTTAGTTCTTGATTATACAGTTTTAGTTTAATTAAATTTGCATTTAAGTTGATTCTATTGTAGTTTCAGTAAAATCGCATTTAGTCCTTGATTATACAGTTTTAGTTCATTAAAATCCCATTTAGTGCTCACGGAGAGAGAGAAGGCCAAGAGACATAGGGAATAGGGAGAAAATTACCAGATATATAGAACCTCTCTAATCTTTATGAAGATGTCTGGCTGCCGAATTTGTTTGTTGTGAGTTAATAGAAGGGGGAATTCACGTTTTGGTCTCATAAAATTAACAAATTCATGATTTTGGGATGCCTTGGATTTCAGTAAGTTCACTCATGTTTTCTGCATTCACCTTTTGGATTTCTACTGGAATCATAAAGAATTTAGTTCAACTCTGTACAAATCCGTCACACACAGAAAAGTGTAAACCATGTAGAAGTTAGAAATCCAGTTCCATGACACTTCGATTTTCCTTTACAATAATACCGTGATTTTTCCTTTTCAGACAACTATTACTAGGTCTAACAGCACATCTACCTAGCCAAGTCTTGACAGCGATGGCAACAATTTGTTAATGACTGTAAATTTTTGTTCGGGAAAGAAATTCAATAAAGACAACATAGAATTAGATTTTACCTTGACCGCGTTTGATTCTTGCATCTCCCTTTGTTGTCATCCTCTTGCATCTCGTCAGCCTATTGTTGGGGTGTGGGTGCAGTCTCGTGTCAATTGCTTCGCCTCCTAGCATGCTGGATTCTCTTGAATCCTTTGTCCCATTAGGATTGTTGCGCCAAGGTTATTGACGCACCTATCATCTGGGGACGTCATGATATATGACGAGGATCATGGCGTGCCCTATTGGATAGTGGCGAATGATAACTTGTCCAGATTCAGTGCCTTCTGTGGGAGTGTTGTCGAGCGTTGTAAATTTTTCTTTTGGCACATGGGTTGAACTCCTTCAGGCATTGGGTCCGCATGCCTTGAGGTTCTAGTCTTGGTTCATCAAGGGCGTTGTGTCGGGATGGGGATTTTGTCTCTTATATTGTAGGCATGGTCGTGTTTGCGTCGGGTGGGTAGTCTTTTTCTCCTTGTTGTTCTACGCATGTTTTGCCCAGTTGCATTGGTGCCAATGCGTGGAGTCATAGTTGCATGTTGCCTGGACTGTGTGCTTGTGTTCGTTTTCAGTTGTGTGGTTAACTGTTGTTTTTGTTTCCACCTTTCCTTTTAACAAAAAAAAAATTCACTTCTTCTTTGCTTGTAGTCGTAACGAAGGGGTCGTTACATGTGGTATCAGAGCGGGTTCAACCCACGACTTGGGAACACTATGGATTTTGTTGATATGATATTTAATAATAATGTTGCTAATTAAGTTGACTTGTAATTGTGTAGGTAATAATGGTTAGAGTACATCTCGAAGGCAGACGACAGGGTGCTAGGGGAGGAGGCGCGATGCCTCTAGTAGCATACACGCCTTAGGGGTCTAACCCTCAGGGAGACGAACAAGCTATCGGGCATGAGCGGATAACAGTGGGTGATGTTGTTGGAATGATGAGATCTTTTCATTGCATTTCTGAGGAATTGATCAACCGTTTGGACAGAGATGAGGCCAGGGCACCAACACCCCCTGAGGGTCCACCACATGCTCTGGTTGGTACTAGTAGCATTCACCATGAACTCGAGAAGGTCAAATTTACCGAGTTGTTTGGTTCCCTGGATGACACAGCCATTGAGGCATGGTTGGATAATATGGAGATGTGCTTTGCGCTTCGCGACTATACCTCCAACATGAAGGTCCGGATGGCGGTCTTTCAACTGAAGGGGAGAGATATTTTATGGTGGAAGATGCTCTTGCCACAACTGAGCATGGTCATCGAAGACGTGTCATGGAAACTGATCGAGGAATGGTTCTGAGAGAGGTACCTATTAGAGGAATTCATTAAGCGTCAGCTCAACGAGTTCAACACCTTACGACAGGGCAGTCATACGGTGCCCGAGTACGAGGCCCATTTTATGGAGCTGCTTCGGTATGCTCCTTATCTTAATACTGAGAAACTTAAGGTCAACAGGTTCGTATTCGGCCTTAATGGAAACATATGTGCAAAGGTTAGGATTTTGATGCCTCAAACCTTGCATGATGTTATCTAGAAGGCCCTCATAGCAAAGGAGGAACTTATCAGTGGGGGTTAGAGAAGGACTCCAGCGAGACCAGCAGGGCATGTGTCATCTGGTGCGCAGCAGCATCAGACACCAGCCATGATATCGTGGCTTCCAAAGAGGATCCACTTTCACTACACCTTGGCGACCGACGCCTTAACAACGGACACCCTATCGGGGACCAAAACAACAACATCGACTGCAACAGTAACAATTTAGGCCTGTTCAGTAGAACAGACAAGGATTCCAGGCTGGTGGGTCGTCATATTCTACTTCAGGTACCAAGAGTACTGGACCAAAGAAGGGGTTTTGGATGTGTGGGGAGACACTCTACCAACATGACCGCCCTGTAGAGAGGACTAGAGCATCTATATCAGCCAGACCCACTACCGTGGGAGATATGGCCAAGGCCCATCAGATTCATGTGGCGATGAATAACTTCCAGGTAGAGCACCATTCGAATGTTCTCGAGACATCGTTTACTTTCACTGACCAGACCCTTAGTATTTTGATAGATCCTAGTGCTACCAAGAGTTTCATTTATGGTGCAGTGCTAAAAAGGATTAAGGTAAAGGCAATCGAACAGGATGAGTTTATCTTTGTAGAGATGGCTTCAGGATCCAAATAGAAGGTTGGAGGAAAGGTTACGGATTGTACCCTTAACCTGGGATATTTTTTCACCAAGGCCAACTTGTACGTCAGGATCTTAGGATCTTATGACATTATGATTGGTATGGACTGGTTGGAATCGCATGAGGCGATACTCAACTGTAAGATGAAATGGTTGATCTTGTTCGATGATGAGGGGAAAAGATGTGTGATTGTAGGATGGAACTAGGGTGTTTCCCTTAGGTTCATCTCTTCCTTGCATCTACAGAAGAGCATGAAAAAAGGGATGTAATATTTACGCGATCCTTGCTTTAAATGAGAAGGGATTAGCAGAAGGTATAGAACACCTTCCGATGGTAAGAGAGTTTGTGGACATCTTCCCAGAGGAGTTACCTGGGATGTCGTTGGAGAGGGAATTAGAGTTTACTATAGACCTAAAACCGGGGACTGAACCGATAGCTAGAATGCCTTATCAAATGTCGACCGTAGAGTTACAAGAGTTGAGAATGAAACTGAAGGAATTGTTGGACCTGGGACTGATACATCCAAGTGTGTCACTATGGGGTGCACCTATTATTTTCATACGAAAGAAGGATGGGTCGTGGAGGATATTCATTGACTACCATCAATTGAACAAGGCAACCATCAAGAATCAATATCCAATGCCGAGGATAGATGATCTGTTTGATCAGATGAAGGGTGTGAAAATGTTCTCAAATATTGATTTGTGATCACGGTATCACCAGTTACGGATCAAGGAGGATGTCCCTAAGAACGCCTTTAAGATGAGGTTTGGGCATTACAATTTTACTGTTTTAACCTTTGGACTGACAAACGCCCCAGGGGTATTTATGAGTTTGATGAACAGGTTGTTCCGCGAGTACTTGCACAAGTTCTTCCAAGTATTCATTGACGATATTTTGATTTACTCCCGGACGACGAAGGATCATGACGAGCACTTGCACTTGGTAATACAGTGTCTGTGAGAGCACAAATTATATGGGAAGTTGTCTAAATGCTCGTTCTATCAATCGAGGATTCACTACTTAGGGTATGTCACCTCCGACAAAGGTATCGCCATGGATCCAGCAAAGGTCGAGGCTGTTATGGAATGGCCTACACCGACGAATGTCCCGGAAGTTCCTAGCTTCATGGGTTTAGAAGGATACTATCGAGGGTTCGTCGAGGGATTTTCGAAGATAGCAAATCGGATCACGAAATTGTAGAAGAAGAACAAGAAGTTTGTTTGGACTGAGAAATGCGTGGAAGAATTTGGGAGGCTCAAAGAGATGTTGACAAAAACACTGATACTAAAGGTCCCTAACATGGACACAAACTTCTTGGTATGCACTGACGCATCCAAGGAAGGCTTAGGTGGAGTCTTGATGCAAAGCGATCGAGTGATCGCTTACATCTCAAGGAAATTGAGAAGGCATGAGGAGAGCTATGTGACGCATGATTTGGAGTTGGTAGCCATTGTATATGACTTGAAGGTTTGGAGACACTACCTAGTTGGACAAAAATTTGAACTAAGGACGGACCACTGTGGACTACAACACATCTCTATGGAAAGTGACCTGAACGCGCAACAATGGTGTTGGTCGGAATTACTTAGTGAGTATGAATTTGATATTACTTATGTAAAAGGAACAGTGAATCAAGTGGAAGATGCATTGAGTCAGAGACTAGGCATATTTTTGGTGTTTCCTCTTCAGACGAATCTACGTGAAAAGATTCTAACTTTACAGTGCGACGATGACTAGTACAAGGAGGTCGAGGATTTTATCAGACAAAGCACAATGATGATACCAAGATTTGAAGGATTTACATTTGACGATGATGGATTATTTAGGTTTAAAAATCGGATTTACGTACCACCGAACAACGAGTTGAGGAGCATGATCCTAAATGACGCTCATATATAAGTATACATGGCTCACCCAAGAGTCACGAAGATGAGGGAGGACCTTAAACCCTTATTCTTCTGGAAAGGAATGAAGGCAGACATAGTCAACTATGTGGCCAGATGTCTAGAATGTCAGCAGGTAAAGGCTAAACATAAACATCCATCATGATTACTATAGCCACACACTGTTCCAAAATCGAAATGGGAGGTTATTTCGATGGATTTTATTGTTGGATTTCCATTGACAGCAAGGAGACATGACTCAATTTTCGTAGTAGTAGACACTCTGATGAGGAGTGGTCACTTTATTCCTATGCATATGACATATCAGGCACCTTACATAGATATATTTTTCATCAGCGGGATTGAGAGGCTGCATGGCGTTCTTAAGAGGATTATATTTGATCGAGGATCGGTGTTTACTGGATGATTTTGGACGAGTTTCCAAGAGGCATTGGGAACCCAACTTAAATTTAGTACTGCGTATCACACAGAGACTGACAGGAATACCAAACAAATGAACCAAACCTTGGAGGACATGTTGTGCATGTATGTGATGGAACAACAAAAGTGTTGGGAACAATTCTTGCCATTTGTAGAATTTGCATATAACAACAGTTACCAAAGCACCATTAAGATGGCACCTTTCGAGTTTCTTTATGGGCGACCGTGTCGAACACCTTTGAGTTGGGATTTGCTTGAGGATAGGGTCCTAGAGTTACTAAAAGCGATCCAAGAAATGGAAGAGAAAATGAAAACAATAATACAAAGAATTAAAGAAGCGCAGAATCGATAGAAGAGTTATGTCGATGTGCACCGTGTCAACCATAGTTACGAGGTTGGCGATTGAGTCTTATTGCGGGAAAAACTACATAAGAGTTCGATCAAGTTTGGAAGGGGAGCTACACTCTCTCCTAGGTTCGAGGGACCTTTCGATATTATGGAGAGGAAGGGCCCGTGGCCTATCGACTAGCCTTTCCTGATTCTTTGAGGTGTATGCAGGATGTTTTTCATGTATCTGTTTTGAGACATTATATTAGTGATCCTACACATGTTATTGATATGAGTTCCTTGCAGGTATAGAATGAGGGGGTGCTCATGGCTGGGTCAATCCGCATCCTTGATCATTTCATTCGATAGATATGACATTGAACAATAGATCAGGTCAAGTTCCAGAGGGACAACTATAGTCTGCACTCGACAACCTGGGAGGATGCATATGATATGCGCTAAGAGTTTCAATTTTTGTGTGATAGATAGACTTATGACATCGTGATACACATTATTTTGGCACTTATATACTATGAAACTTCGGGACGAAGTTTATACCAAGAGGGGGTGTATGTAACATCTCTCTCTTCAGTGTACTAAGCAAACTTATTCTTTGAGGACAGTCACTTGCAAGTGATCCGGATTATTATACTATTAAGCATTTGTTTTTTATTATGTGGCGTTATGGGTTGATGACATGTTATTTGGCTACATTGACATATACAGGTGCTATTGACTTGATTTTACTGAGTGTGCAAGATTATGGACCTCGAGGATGTAGAGGCATTGTTGGAACCCCTTGGACTCCGGATCGAGTCGGGGAGTGGACTATTAGGGTTTGATTGTTGTATATATGATATTTGTGCATCTGATTAGATGATATGATTATGGATATATTTCTGACATGGTTCATTGATGATGCAGGATGACGATATCTTGTCGACCAGACTCACATGTGGAGTATAGGGGTCACGCATGACTACCAAAGACGTTGAGGGAGAGGCGTGGAAAACAACCCTACCACAACCTACTAGCACTCTTGTCGTGGCTCAAACTGTAGGTTAACGACTACCTAGTTCGAGAATACCCACGATGCCATGAGGGACGACTAGGACAGTTTCTCACGATGATTATAAGGGGAACGCAATAAGGCAAGGGACTTATTACTTAGAGTCCCTTAGTCTCCCACAAGATCACCTGGAGGAGTATTGACTCCAGTGGTTTTTGATGTCTACCAAGTCAGTCAAGAGGTGAGTGGCACCGTTGGAGCCCGTAGTGCATCCTGAAGGTCACGTCACGCAAGAAAAATGGAAAGAGGCAAGTGGAACCCTTGGAGCACGTAGTGCATCCTGAAGAGAACATCATGCAGGAGAAACAGAAAGAGGCGAGTGGCACCCTTGGAGCACCTAGTGCATCCTAAAGGGCACATCATGTTGTTAATTAATAAATTGATGAACCTATATGTCCTTAGGAATAATAACGTGATAAGAAAAATTTAAAACTTTTTCCCTTATCAAATGTCACCCAACCTCGAAAATTAAAATCTAGGTCTAGGTGAAACTTGCGGTAAAAGAAAAATATGTTTGTAAAAATGAAAATAAAATAAATAAATAAAAATGATAATCATCATTAATCATGGTCGAGAAAGGGGTAAGTAATTCTTTTAATTTATAAAAATCTTTTGGGGGATAAAATTTTAAAAAAAGGGGGAAATAGTTGTTTTGTCACTTATGCTAATTAAAATTTATTAATTAAAAATGGAAAAGGGAAAAAGTTAATTTTCTACACCTGCCAAGTTGAGTCTTAAATGAAAAGGGGAAAGAGGGAAATCTAAAAGAATTAGGAAACTAGGAAAAAGTGGGAAACATAAAAAGAAAGGGGAAACACAAGGAGAAAGCAGAAAGTCTAACTTAGTAAGGTATCTAGCATTTAAGAACTTTCTAAAATAAATTCAACTAGTAAATTAGTAGGGGGGGAAGTCATTAAAACTTGTAAGGGAATATGGAGACACCTAGGAGAGATTCTAGGAATGATTTTAGGTGGGTGAGGGAAATAGGGATAATTAATTAATTAAGGAAATTAATTTATGGTGTAATGAAGGGGATGAGTGACACATGTACGGGGAGGATTATTATGAATTAAATTGTTAAAAATAAACTAAATGGGAATTAGGGAAATTAAATGACTTAGAAACTCTATATAATTGAGGGAGGAGAAGGATGATGGATCTCTTCTGTGATGCATAACGTTACACTGCAAAAATTTATACTTGACTGACTTAGCTTGTGGGAGTTGGGATACCCATCTTGGTGAGGAGTGGAAGCTCATCCTTGCGAGGCGATCTGGGAGCTACCTGATTCTCTAGTTAGTGTGCGTGGCCCCTTTATGGATCAGGGGGCTAAGGGGGAAGAAGAGTACCCCTATTGTTGGCTGGGAGGTACCAGTGAATTATCATTGGTCGAAAAGTAGGAGCTGCACAGAGCGTGCGGGACAACAACTCAGAGCAGGCAACTTGGGCTATGGTACACTTCCTTTAATTCTGCATGGTATATTATTAGTATACTTTATGCTTGTAGTTCTGTATGTTTAAATGGGGTAAAGAAAATGATTGACTTAGAATTTCATTGATGACTGAATTTCCCTCCCAAATCTTTGAGCTCGTTGTTGATTGATTCCCTTGGCCTTCAATCCCTCGATGTCTTGACCGTCCAATGGTTTATTGATTTGTGATGATTTGCGATTTTTTTTTTTTTTTGCCTTCGTCCCCAGCTCCTCAGTCCATGAATGAGCAGTTGGCCAGGAGACGGATCTACGGTCGTCACTTTGGTGTTAATAGACCTATGGATCCAAACGCCTTGATTTTCTGTGCATGGATGATTAGCGAAGTATGTTCCTGTCAACCATATAACCATGTTCATTGTTCCTGGTTGAGTGATTGTATTGCACCCTCTTGCGATCAATATGACCTTTGTGTTGTTGGCATGATCTTTGTGTTTTTCTAATAAATTGAATTCTGTGTTTTCTTGGAATGGCCATGTCTGCAATTGTCGGGACAATTTTCTCTTCGTTTTCAACCCACTTAAACCCTGGTGTGTTTCTCATTTTATTCATTGATTTTCTATTTGTTCAATCCCTTCTTAGCGATTTCTGTACAATTACTCCTCTTCTTACTTGTTAGATAAGGGCGATGTGTAATTTGTGACTAGATGATTTAGATGATTTGGTGCCAAATGTTTGTTTCAATTTTATTCTGAAAATCACTGTTAGACTGTACCCTTTGAGCACTGGAAGACCCATGTCTGAAAACGAAACATTCACCTGAGTTTGTGCCTTGTTCTGCAATTTTTTTTCTTAGCGATACTACCTGGAGGACAAATGCATTCCTGCGTTGATTTTTGTTTTGGTTGCTTGCAATTTGGCCTTTAAAATGTGATGCAGGAGCATAGATTAAATTTCGAAGCTTATCATTGGTTGTTGCAAGTCAAGTCAATTCTTACTCAAGAGAGTGGGTTCTAGTATTTTTTTTTTATTGAATTCGGAAAAGGTTGAATAATTTTTTTAAGCATCTCAAATCCTAACTCTGTAACAGCTGCTAGAATTAATAAAAATTATAGCATGAAGAATAGGATCTATATTAACTAGATGACTAGATCCAAATTTAGTGGATCTGAGAAAAATAAGTTCTGCATGAAGAATGCCTTGTGTCCAATTGTTTATTGTGATTAATCAAGTGAAGGATTTTGTTTCAAACTGCCAAGAAATGACATAAACTGCATCTTCAGGAGGCCTTTATGAATTGCGTAAGTGGTTGTGGATTTTATTATAGTTTCAGTAAAATCACATTTAGTTCTCTATTATACAGTTTTAGTTTCATTAAAATCGAATTTAGTTTGATTCTATTGTAGTTTCAGTAAAATCAGATTTAGTTCTTGATTACACATCTTTAGTTTCATTAAAATCACATTTAGTTTGATTCTGTTGTAGTTTTAGTAAAATCCCATTTAGTTCTTGATTATACAGTTTTAGGTCATTAAAATCGCATTTAGTGCTCATGGAGAGAGAGAAGGTCGAGAGACACGGGTAATAGGGAGGAACTTACCAGATATATAAAACCTCTCTAATATTTATGAATAATCCTGGCTGCCGAATTTGTTTGTTGTGAATTAATAGAAGGGGGAATTCACGTTTTGGTCTCAGAAAATTGACAAATTCATGATTCTGGGATGCATTGGATTTCAGTAAGTTCACTCATATTTTTTTCATTCACCTTTTGGATTTCTACTGGAATCGTGAAGAATTTAGTTCAACTCTATACAAATCCATCACACACAGAAAAGTGTAAACCATGTACAAGTTAGAAAGCCTATAATCAAGTTCCTTGACATTGTTATTTTCCTTTACAATGAGACTGCGATTTTTCCTTTTTAGACAGCTATTACTAGGTCTGACAGTGCATCCACCTATCCAAGTCTTGATAGCGATGGAAACAATTTGTTAATGACTGTAAATTTTTGTTCAGGACAAAAATTCAGTAAAGACAACATAGAATTAGCTTTTACCTTGACCGCGTTTGATTCTTATTAGACCATGCCCTCACCTTACTGTCATCATTCCATGCCTTGATTTTCAGCAGAGGCGTATTTAATGAAAGGATAATTCTGTTATGGTCAAACTCATTTTTACTCAACCGCATACTGTGTATTAGACAATTGGTAAAATCCTACTATTTTTTTTGGCTAGATAGTTTTTCGGAAGATAGTTCATTAATAATACTTTAATAGTAAGCACTTTTCATGATAACTAGAATGTCCCTTTTTATTTATATTGGTATTTCTAAGAATAGATTGTGTTAATGGTAGATTGAATTGTAAATGTTGTCTAATTTGTCATTTAGTCTTACTAATTTAGAAATATGATCAAGTTAATTCGATTTATAGTTATTGTTTAATTTGGTAAATTCGACTCTCTCTAAGTTAAATTTGTATATCAGGTTAAGTTAAGTTGGTAAATCACTAGCTATTTGTATTTTAGATTGGGTAATTTAGATCTGTATTAACGCTAATTTTAGATCGTAAAGTATTGACGAGTTTAGACTTGAAGATTGGGTTGGGTTGTTGACGAAGTCATGTGTTGGCTTGTGTCTCCCTTTGTTGTCATCCTCTTGCATCTCATTGATCTATTGTTGGGGTGTGGGTGCAATCTCGTGTCAATTGCTTCACCTCCTAGCGCACTAGATTTTCTTGAATCCTTGGTCTCGTTAGGATTTTTGCACCAAGGTTATTGGCACACCTATCATCTAGGGATGACATGATATACGATGGGGATCATGGCGCACCCTATTGGATAGCCATGAATGATAAATTGGCCAGATTCGATGCCTTCTATGGGAGTGTTGTTGAGCGTTGTAAATTTTTCTTTTGGCGCATGGGTTGAATGCCTTCAGGCATTGGGTCCGCACGCCTTGAGGTTCTATTCTTGGTTCATCAAGGTCATTGTGTCAGGATGTGGACGTTCTCTCTTATCTTGTAGGGGTGGTCGTGTTTGCGTCGGGTGGGTAGTCATTTTCTCCTTGTTGTTCTACACACATTTCGCCCAGTTGCACTGGTGCCAGTGCATGGAGTCATAGTTTCCTTTTGCCTAGACTACGTGCTTGCGTTCGTCATCAGTTGTGTGGTTAACTGTTGTTGTCATCACCACAATTCCTTTTAACTAAAAAAAAATTCACTTCTGCTTCACTTGTAGTCATAATGAAGGGGTCGTTACATGTGGTATCAGAGCGGGATCAACTCGCAACTTGGGAACACTACATCTTTCGTTGATATGATATTTAATAATAATGTTGCTAATTAATTTGACTTGTAATCATATAGGTAATAATGTTTAGAGGATGCTGCAGAGGCAGACGACGAGGTGCTAGGGGAGGAGGCGCAACGCCTCCAGTAGCATCCACGCCTTAGGGGTCTAACCCCCAAGGAGATGAACAGGTTGTCGGGTAGGAGAAGATAGTGGTGGGTGATGTGGTTGGAATGATGGGATATTTTCAGTGCATGTATGAGGCACTGATCATCCATTTAGACAAAGATGAGGCCAGGGCGTTGACATCCCCTGAGGGTCCATCGCATTCTCCGGTTGGTATTGGTAGCATTCACCGTGAACTCGAGAAGGTCAAATTTCTGAAGTTCTTTGGTGCCCTGGACGACGCAGTCGCCGAGGAATGGTTGGAGAATATGGAGATGTCCTTTGAAATTCACAACTATACCTCCAACATGAAGGTTCGCATGGCGATCTTTCAACTGAAGGGGAGCACTCTTTTATGGTGGAAGACGCTCCTGCCACAACTGAGCATGGTCATCGAAGACGTTTCATGGGAACTATTTGAGGAACGATTCCGAGAAAGGTACCTATCAAAGGAATTCATTAAGTGTCAACTCAACGAGTTCAACCCCTTATGACAAGGCAATCGTACGGTTCCTGAGTATGAGGCCCGTTTTATGGAGCTGCTTCAGTATGCTCCACATATTAATACTGAGAAACTTAAGGTCAACAGGTTCGCATTCGGCCTTAATGGAAACATACGTGTGAAGGTGAGGATTATGATGCCTCAAACCTTGCATGATTTCATTCATAAGGCCCTCATAGTAGAGGAGGAACTTATCAGTGGGGGTCAGAGTAGGATTCCAGTGAGACCAGCAGGGCAAGTGTCATCTGGTGCGCAACAACTTCAGACACCAGCTAGACATATGCTAGGATATCATGGCTTCCAAAGGGGATCCACTTTCACTACACCTCAAAAACTGACACCTCAGTGGCGAACACCTTATCGGGGACCACACCATCAGCAACAGCATCGACCGCAACAACAACATATTAGGCTTGTTCAGCAAAACAGACCAGAATTCCAGGCCGGTGGGTCATCATCTTCTACTTCGGGTACCAGGAGTAATGGAATGAAGAAGGGGTGTTGGACGTGTGGGGAGCCACACAAAAAGCGTGACTTCTCTATAGAGAGGAATAGAGCGTCTAGATTAGTCAGACCCAATACCATGGGAGATATGGGCAAGGCCCATCGAATTCATGCGACAGTGAATAACTTCCATGTAGAGCACCAGTCGACTGTGCTCGATACGTCAAGTACCGTCGCTGACCAGACCCTTAGTATTTTGATATATCTCAATCCTACCGAGAGTTTCATTTCTGGTGCAGTGCTAAAAAGGATTAAGGTAAAGACAGTCGAATAGGATTAAGAATGATTTGTACCCTTAACCTGGGAGAGATTGTCACCAGGGCCAACCTGTATGTCATGATATTAGGATCTTATGACGTCGTGATCGATATGGATTGGTTGGAATCGCATGAGGCCATACTCAACTGTAAGATGAAACGATTGAGCTTGGTCGATGATGAGGGAAAAAGACACGTGATTGTAGGACAGAACTAGGGAGTTTCCTTGAGGTTCACCTCTTCCTTGCAGCTACAGAAGAGCATGTGCAAGGGATGTAAGATTTATACGATCCTTGTGTTAAATGAGAAGGGAGTAGAGGAAGGTCTAGAACACCTTCTGGTGGTAAGAGAGTTTGTGGTCATCTTCCCAGAGGAGTTACCTTGGATGTCGCCAGAGAGGGAATTGGATTTTACTATAGACCTAAAACTGGGGACTGAACCGATAGCTAGAATGCCTTATCGAATGTCAACCCCGGAGTTACAAGACTTAATGCAACTGAAAGAATTGTTGGACCTGGGACTGATATGTCTAAGTGTGTCACCGTGGGGTGCACCTATTATTTTCATATGAAAGAAGGATGGGTCATGGAGGATCTGCATTGACTACCGTCAATTGAACAAGGCAATGATCAAGAATCAATATCCATTGTCGAGGATAGATTATATGTTTGATCAGTTGAATGGTGTGACGGTGTTCTCAAAGATTGATTTGTGATCAAGGTATCACCAGTTACAGATCAAGGAGGAGGATGTCCCTAATACCTCCTTTAAGACGAGGTTTGGGTAGTATGAGTTTACTGTTTTACCATTTGGACTGACAAACGCCCCAGGGGTATTTATGAGTTTGATGATCAAGGTTTTTCATGAGTACTTGGAAAAGTTCATCCAGGTATTCATTTACGATATTTTGATTTACTCCCGGACGATGGAGGATCATGACGAGCACTTGTGCTTGGTAATACAGTGTCTGTGAGGGCACAAATTATATGGGAAGTTGTCCAAATGCTCGTTCTATCAATTGAGGATTCACTACTTAGGGAATGCCATCTCTGGCGAAGGTATCACCGTGGATCCAAAAAAATTCAAGGCTATTATGGAATGGCCTATGCCGACGAATTTCCCGGAAGTATGTAGCTTCATGGTTTTAGCAGGATACTATCGACGGTTCGTCGAGGGATTTTCGAAGATAGCAAATCCGATCATAGAATTGCAGAAGAAGAACAAGAAGTTTGTTTGGATCGGGAAATGCGCAGAATAATTTGGGAGGCTCAAAGAGTTGTTGACAACAAAACCAATACTAAAGGTCCCTAACATGGATGCATACTTCTTGGTATGCACTGACACATCCAAGGAAGGCTTAGGTGGAGTCTTGATGCAAAGTGGTCAAGTGATCACTTACATCTTGAGGAAATTGAGAAGGCATGAGGATAACTATGTGACACATGATTTGGAGTTGTTATCCATTGTATATGCCTTGAAGGTTTGGATACACTACCTAGTTGGATGAAAATTTGAACTAAGGATGGACCACTGTGGACTACAACACATCTCTATGAAAAGCGACCTGAATGTGTGACAATGGTGTTGGTCGAAATTACTTAGCGAGTACGACTTTGAGATTACTTACATAAAAGGAGCAGTGAGATGAGTGGAAGATGCATTGAATTGAAGACCACACATATTTTCGATGTTTCCTCTTCAAATGAATCTACGTGAAAATATTCTAACTTTACAACATGACGATGACTGGTACAAGGAGCTCAAGGATTTATTGGACAAAACACAATCATGATACCAATATTTGGAGGATTTACATTTGACGACGATGGATTATTGAGGTTTAAAAATCATATTTACGTACCCCCGAATGATGAGTTGAGGAGCCTGATCCTAAATGAGGCTCATAGAGAAGTATACATGGCTGACCCAGGAGTTACGAAGACGAGTGCGAACCTTAAACACTTATTCTTTTGGAAAGAAATGAAGGCAAACATAGTCAACTATGTGGACAGATGTCTAGAATGTCAGTTGGTAAAGGATGAACATAGACATCCAGCAGGATTACTACAGCCACATGATTTTCCAGAATAGAAATGGGAGGTTATTTCGATGAAATTTATTGTTGGATTTCCACTGATGGACAGGAGACACAACTTGATTTTCTTAGCAGTAGACACTCTGACGAAGATTTCTCACTTTATTCCTATACATATGATGTATCAGGCACCTGACATAGCTATATTTTTCATCAGTGAGATTGTGAGGCTGCATGGCGTGCCTAAGAGGATTATATCCGATTGAGGATCGATGTTTACTAGACAATTTTGCACAAGTTTCCAAGAGGCCTTGGGAATCCAACTTAACTTTAGTACTATGTATCACCCACAGACTGACGGGTATATTGAACGAATGAACTAGACCTTGGAGGACATGTTGCGCATGTACTTGATGGACCAACAAAAGCATTGGGAAGAATTATTTCCATTGGTAGAATTCGCTTATAACAACAGTTACCAAACCACCATTAAGATGGTGCCTTTCGAGTTTCTTTACGGGCGACCATGTCGAACATTTTTGAGTTGGGATCGGATTGAAGATAGGGTCGTGGTGGGACCAGAAGCAATCCAAGAAATGGAAGAGAAAATGAAAACAATAATACAAAGGATTAAAGAAGCGTAGGATCGATAGAAGAGTTATGTCGATGTGCATCGTGTTGACCGTAGTTACAAGGTTGGCGATCGAGTCTTCTTGCGGGTAAAACCGCATAAGAGTTTGATCAAGTTTGGAAGGGGAGACAAACTCTCTCCTAGTTTCGTGGGACCTTTCGATATTGTGGAGAGGAAGGGGCCCGTGGCCTATCAACTAGCCTTGCCTGATTCTTTGAGTTGTATGCACGATGCTTTTCACGTATCTGTTTTGAGACATTATATTAGTGATCATACACATGTTATTGATATGAGTTACTTGAAGGTATCAGATGAGGGGGCGCTCATAGCTGAGATGATACACATCCTGGATCATCGCATTCGACAGCTACGGTGTCGAACAGTAGATTAGGTCAAGGTCCAATGGGACAACTATAGTCCACAATCGGTGACCTGGGAGGACGTATATGATATGTGCCAGTAGTTTCCATTTTTTTTTGATAGATAGACTTATGACACCGTGATACACATTATTTTGGCACTTACATACTGTGAAACTTTGGAACAAAGTTTATACCAAGAGGGGGTGTATGTAACTTCTCGCTCTTGCTCGCACTGAGCGAACTTATTCTTTGAGGACAATTGCTTGCAAGTGATCCAGATTATTATACTATTAAGCATTTTGATTTTGATTATGAGGCATTATGGGTTGATGACATGTTATTTGGCTTCATTGACATAGATAGGTGCTATTGACTTGATTTTACTGAGTGTGCAGGATTGTGGACCTTGAGGATGTAGAGGCATTGATGGAACCCCTTAGACTCCGGATCGAGTCAGGGAGTGGACTATTGGGGTTTGATTGTTGTATATATGATATTTGTGCATTTGATTAGATGATATGATTATGGATATATTTCTTACATGATTTTTTGATGATGCAGGCTGACGATAGCTTGTTGACTAGACTCACATGTGGATTATATTCTTGGCTTGTGTGTGTGTGTGGGTGCATCAAATATGACAACTGTGTCTGACTATCCCTCGTACTAGTTCTCTGTTTGTGCTATGTGCATCGAGTTCTTTCCTAGGGGGGTCCCAGGGGGGGTAGGTATGCCCCCCCTGGTTATGGATGGTGTTCGGCAACGGGCGGTAGCCTGGGGCAACGCCCCAATTTTTTTTTTTTGGGCGTTTTTTGCTATTTTTAGCAGTTTTGTAAATTAATCCTGGATTAATGGATTAGGGTTTTGGTATCTATGGAATACCTAAAAAAATTGTATATATATTGTATAGTGAATGGTGAAATTCGATATAATGAATATAAGAAAGGTTTTCCTAGTTGAGGGTTTCCGGTATAAATCTCTGTGTACTATGTGAATGAGCCATTGATTAAATTCTGTGTTTCTTAAGAATCCATATGCATTGCTTTACTTCACAGGTTTAAAAATTACATGTGGTATCAAAGCTCTTTTTTGGCTTCAGAGGGACACCTTTATTATTGAGGGTTTTGCTCGGTCTTGATAGATCAAGTTTATCTTGGGTCTGTGATAAACCTGGGTTTAGTGGGAGCTTTTGTAGTGGTGTTTGAGTGCAGAAAGAGGAATGGAAATCTCTTCTAGAATCGAGATAGAGAAGTTCAATGGTAAAAACTTTGAGCTATGGAAGCTGAAGATGGAGGACCTTCTTGTAGACAAAGAACAATGGATCGTAGTGGATCTTGGTACACAACCTACTAGTACACCATCTACTAGCCCAAAAGCTACTGGTACACAACCTACCAGTACACAAACTACTAGTACACCAGCTATTGGTATGTCGAAGGAATATTGGGAGAAGTTGGATAGAAGAGCAAGGAGTACTATTTGACTCTGCCTGGCAGATTCAGTTTTGTCGAATGTCTCAGGAGAATCTACAACCAAGGAACTATGGGATAATTTGGGGAATTTGTATCAATCAAAGTCCCTAGTAAACAAGTTGTTTCTTCGAAAGAATTTGTATCATCTTAGGATGGAAGATGGAGATTCTGTGACAGAACATCTAAATGCCTTTAATACTCTGGTAAGTCAACTTKTCTCTGTTAATATTACTATTACAGAAGAAGATAAGTGTATTACTTTGTTATGTTCTTTTCTAGACTCTTGGGATAATCTAGTTGTAGCAATTGGTAGTACCACTCAATCTACATTGAAGTATGAGGATGTAGTTTCATCCTTGTTATCTGAAGAGATGAGGAAAAAAAACATGGATGGTCATAGCACAGATGCTTTATTTGTAAGAGGGTGTACCCAAGACAGGAACCTTGGTAAGCCTTCGGGGTGGATATCTAAATCTATAGGTAGATCTAATTCTCTAGGAAAATCTTTGAGGAAATGTTGGAAGTGTGGTAAAACATAGCATTATAAGAAATATTGTAAGTCTAAGAAGGTTGAAAAACCAAAGGGATCTGATAGTACCTCTTCCACAGAGGTGAAAACCTCCACTGAAGAAGAAGGTGATTTTTACCTGGCATCTACAAGTACACATGCAAACCGTGATGTATGGTTGATCGACTCAGGTGAATCATACCATATGACTCCTCACAGGGAGTGGTTCTCTGAATATGAAAAATATGATGGTGGTGATGTATTCCTAGGAGATGACTCGACAACAAAAATATTAGGACGTGGAAGGGTTAAGTTGTTGATAAAGGATGGAAGGATTAGAACACTTCCTGGGGTTCTGCACATTCCAAAACTAGCCAGGAGCCTAATATATGTAAGCAAGATGGATGATGTAGGAGTGGATACTATATTTGGAAATAACACTTGCAAGATGGTACGAGGAGCAATGGTGTTGATGAGGGGAGTTTGGTGTGGAACTCTGTACAAGTTGTTGGGAAGCACTTATACTAATGGGTGTAACAGTTATGTTGTCCCTGGACAAAGAAATAAAGAAGACAAGACCAATATTGTCCCTGGAAAGAAAACCATGTTGTGGCATCAAAAACTGGGACATACTGGAGAAAAGGGCCTTCGAACACTACATGGTAAAGGTATGGTTGAAGGTATGTCTAATTTCACTCTGGATTTTGATTTCTGTGAACATTTCATATATGGTAAACAAAATCGAGTAAGATTCCCATCTAGTGCTACAAGAGCAAAGGGGATCTTAGAGTTGATACACAGTGATGTGTTTGGGCCTATTCATGTTCCATCCCTAGGTAAATCTGTGTATTATGTTTCATTCATAGATGATTTTTCAAGGAACAAATGGATTTATTTTCTTAGAAAGAAATATGAGGTATTTGATAAATTTAAAGAGTTTAATGGTTTGGTAGAAAATCAGACAGAGAATAAAATAAAGGTATTGAGAACATATAATTGTGGAGAATTTTGTGGAAATGAATTCGAAGAATTCTGTAAGAAGTGTGGTATAGCAAGGTAGAAGACTACTCCATACAATCCTCAGCAAAATGGAGTTGCATAAAGGATGAACAGGACACTGATGGAAAAAGCAAGGAGCATGCTCAGCAGTGTCGGGTTAGGACAAGAATTCTGGGCAGAGGCAGTGGGTACAACATGTTACCTGGTCAATCGATTGCCTTCATCATTGTTGGATGATAAAACTCCACATGAGGTATGGTATGGAAATAAACTCTCTCTTCAACATCTTAGAGTGTTTGGTTGTCATGCTTATGTACATGTTCCAAAGGAAAATAGAATTAAGCTGGATAAAAAGGTTGAAAAGTGTATCTTTATTGGTTATAAAGATGGTGTGAAAGGTTATAAGATTTTGAACCCAGAAACAAAGAAAATTGTTTACAGTCGAGATGTTGTTTTCAGAGAGGTAAAATATGTGTCCAAACAGAAATTCCTACCAACGCAAGATGAACTTGAGAAAATAGAGCTTGAGTTGGATGATTCAAAATCTGAATCATATGAAGAAGAGGAAGCAGAAGAAGAAGAAGAACAACCTCATACCCCAGTATTGAGGAGATCGGTGAGAGAAAGAAGGCAACCAGAAAGGTATAGACCACCTGATTTCCATTCAATTTTTTCTTTATCTATTACTGATGATGATCCCAGAACTATCAGGGAAGCAGTGAATTTAGAGGATAGTAAACTATGGAAGAAGGCCATGGTTGAAGAAATGGATGCCTTGGATAAGAATGAGGCAGGTGATATAGTTGAGTTTCCAGTTGGAAGAAAATTTGTTGGTAGCAAATGGTTGTTTAAGAAGAAGTTTAATGCAGAAGGTAAAGTGGATAAATACAAAGCTCGGTTAGTAGCAAAAGGTTATTCCCAGGTAGAAGGAATTGACTTTGGTGAGATTTTTTCTCCTGTTTCCAAGTTAACATCTATTATATTTATTTTATCTATTGCTACTACTTTTGATCTTGAAGTGGAACAAATGGATGTGAAGACAACATTCCTACATGGGGATTTGGAAGAAGAAATCTACATGAAGCAGCCAGAAGGCTTTGCAGTGAAGGGAACGAAAGAGTTGGTCTAAAGCAATCACCTAGGATGTGGTACCAGAATTTTGACACATACATCCTTGGATTGGGATTTGTAAGAAGCAGGGCTGATCACTGTGTATATTCCAAGCATGTTGGTAATCACTTCATTTATGTAGCATTGTATGTTGATGACATGTTCCTCCAAATTTGACATGAAGGATCTTGGTGCTGCTAAATTCATTCTGGGAATGGAGATTAAAAGAGATCATGCAAATAGGAAACCTTGGTTGAATCAGAGAAAATATGTTGAAACGATATTGCAAAGGTTTAATATGCATGGAAGTAAAACGGTCAAGGTTCCTATTCCTATAGGTGTAAATTTATCTGCAGATCAGTGTCCCAAGACACAGGAAGAAGAAGAGGACATGTTCCATGTTCCATATGCCAGTGTAGTTGGCAGTTTGATGTATGAAATGTTCTATACTAGACCTGACATTGCACATGCAATGGGAGTTTTGAGAAGGTATATTTCAGAACCAAGGAAGGAGCATTGGACAATAGTAAAGAGGGTCTTCATGTATCTTCATGGCACCACTAGTTATGGATTGTGCTACCAAGAAAGACCAGAATTGGACATGGTGGTGGACATACATGGATTTGTTGATGAAGACTGGGCTGCAGATATGGATCGCAAAAGATATACAAGTGGGTATGTGTTTAACCTATTTGGAGGAGGAATCAGTTGGATGAGCAAAAGACAGTCTATAGTGGCACTCTCAACTATAGAAGTTGAATACATGGCAGGGACTCATGCAAGCAAGGAAGCAGTATGGTTACAAAGATTATGTTCAGGTATTGGGTTGGTACAACAAGAAGTGAGATTAGATTGTAACAGTCAGAGTGCAATCTTCCTGGAAAAGAACCTATCTTATCATTCAAAGACAAAGCATATTGATCTTCAGTATCACTTTATGAGAGACATGGTTGAGGAAAATAAGGTGTTGCTGGAAAAGGTTGACACTTTGAAGAATGTTGCAGATTCATTGACAAAGTCTATGAGCATAGAAAATTTCTCCTGGTGTAGAGTAACAGTGGGCATTTCTTCCCTAGATTGTTGACTATATAATCCCCTGGACCTCTGGATGCAACGAAAACAACAAGTGGAGAATGTTGGGTATGTGTTATATTCTTTGCATGTGTGTGTGTGGGTGCGTCAGATATGAAAACCGCATCTAACGATCCCTCATACTAGTGCTATGTTTGTGCCGGGTGCTTTCCTAGGGGGGCTAGGTATGCCCCCCCCTGGTTGTGCATAGCGTTCAACAACGGGCAGTAGCCCGAGGCCGATAGGGTTCGAGGCAGCGCCCCGAAATGTTTTTTTGGGGCGGTTTTTTCTATTTTTAGCACTTTTGTAAATTAATCCCAGATTAAAGGATTAGGGTTTTGGTATCTACAGAATCCCTAAAAACATTGTATATATATTGTATAGTGAATGGTGAAATTTGATATAATGAATATAAGAAAGGTTTTCCCGATTGAGGGTTTCTGGTATAAATCTCTGTGTACTATGTGAAGGAGCCATTGATTAAATTATGTTTTTCTTAAGAATCCATATGCATTGCTTTACTTCACAGGTTTAAAACTTACAGAGGGGTCACACACGACTAACAAGGACGTTGAGGGAGAGGTGTGGATAGCAGCCCTGCCATAGCCTACTAACACTCCCACCGTGGCTCTAGTTGTAGGTTAACGACTACCTAGTTTGAGAAGACCCACGATGCCATGAGGGCCGACTATGACATGTTGAGTGCTCAACACACCCTAAAAGTTTTGTGACCACTTCCTTTTGGGTACCACCTTGTCTTCTACCTTCAATTGTTTTCAACATGGTTTGACCCTGATAACCTTCTTATCTGATATGTTTCATATCCGAGTTTCTCTTGAGCATATTAAGAACCATCTTGAGAAACCCCATGAATGATCAAGGAACCAGTGACCTAGATTTCTCTCGGCTTACTTGAGAAGTTCCTCATCGGTGAAATATTAAGGTAACGAAAATTGTATGGGAAGTCAAAGAAGTCGAGTGCCGACATTCTTCGGCGTCAGCCTATAAGAGTATCTCTTATCGGATATAGCCTCCAAAAATATTTCTTCGAAGGCATATTCTTTCGGCTTCGGTAGAAAAGTGCGATTGTAAGTGCCGCACATAGATAAAAGCAAAATTTCCGACCGTCGAACTCCTGAAACAAGTTTGGTATCAGCAAGAGGGAACTAATTAATCGCTCCAATGACTCTCGGTATCGACAGCTATGACCTCTAGTCTTTTCTCAAAAAACTCATGATACAAGTGAAATTCCAAGCATGACTTTTATCCACTAGCCGAATATCTTTCCATGATTAAATTTTTTTTAATAACCAAAATCGATAATCCCGTGGAAGTAGTAATTGATATCAAAGTTTTACAAAGAAAAACATTAACAAACATACGATGTAATAACAATGATTCCAAAAGATCTAATATATTACGCAAAAGATTTAAAGAAGAATACACATTTGATTCACATCATGATACTTTTAAACTTTTTCTTTATATACAATAAAAAACCTCTGCCAGGCTTAGTTTACATATGAATAGACAACCCTGACAACTCGACTAACCTACCTGGTCATCATGAGATTACAAAAGTTTACAAAGATTAAAGACAAAGAGGTGTTAAGCCACACTTCTAGGAACATAGAGCGAGAACCCGCTAACTACGTATCTCCTATGCTTTGGTCCTCTCTCAGGTTTTCTTTCACGCTTTGTGGTGTCTTATGCTATGTTGTCATCGCCATCCACTGCACCTCACGTAACTTCATGATCGTGTCTTGTGCTTCCCGAATTTGTCTCTGCAGCTAAATGGTGCTCCCTGCACGACCTTGCGGCAGCGATATCCTCTGGGTTTTTTCTGCCAACTAACGTCACAGTTCCCTATTCTCTTGGTAAAGCTCGACTATTGCAAATTGAGCCTGCTCTAGTTTCTCAGTGGAATTTTCGATGGAAGCACCCGACTCTTTGGCCCTCCCCTTTCTTCTTTTCCCTCCTTTTCCAGTGGTCCCAACCAACTCTGAACAATCGGTAGGCATTACAGACTCCCCAAGGGTTGGACGTGCACTCAGTTCGGCCTTGGGTCGGTGCCCCTCTCCTTCCCAAGTTTTCTTCTTAGACCTTCCTCTTCTCCGCGGTTTCGGTCCCGGAAAAGGCACAGTGTCCAGCTTATTTCTCTCGGACGTATTTGTGACCACTCCAAGCCCATTTTTGGACGCTGAAGCTACCTCCGGGTAGATAGTTGTACCTCTCAAAGCCCACATGAAGGAGTCCCAGGCGCGCTGGGGTTGAGTCCTCGCACTCTGGATGCCTCGTGGACCTCGTCCCGTGTTTGAAGGAGATCCCATAATCGCAAAGTATAAAAGACTCAAGGCATCCGCATATGGCAAAGGATTACTCAACTAGACATTGCCAAGATGAACTTAGCAAACCAGATCCCCAGGGAATATGAGCTTGGCATATAAGAGGGATTCCTCGCAAAGATCCTAGATTTATAGGGAAATCAAAGAGCGACACTAGGCTCACCAACATATTTCCCGCACCTCGTGACATGATGTTTGAAAAATTTCGGCACACCGTAGCTAATCGACGAATGTGATCCATAACATGAAAGCGTTGCCGATAAGGGTTGCAGGAAAGCATGCAGTGTGATCCTTTCGATCCTTTATTTATAAATGACGCTTGGAATGCTTGGTGGTACGCATTCCGAAGGCATTTAATGACCTTCTCTGTACGATATCCGACCTCTCAGGAGCACACATGCGCATAATTCATCCTTGAAGCCATTTTTCCCAAAGGTCAAGTAATTACTATTATAATTATACATTCATGTCTATCATACTTGATTAGCCACACTACAACATGATGTGGTGTTCAGTTATACCAAAGAGGAGCGGTGGCTTCACAGGTCACTGGAAGGAAGCTTTTGGGATCACGTAAGTATTAAAAACAACTAAGACTAGCAAGATGCATAGGTAAGTGTTGATCTTTTGTTTATTTATGTCAGATCATGGGTTGCTTGTTCACTAAACTACTTATGTTTAATTGTAGGAAGAACCTTCCTGATCACCGACTAGAATTTTTCCTGTGATCCTGTTGAAAAACTGAAAGAATCACTGAAGCGACGAAGTATGTCAAGCTCCCAATTTCGGCATCCTGATATTAATCGACCTAAGTGGAATGATCAAGATGTGCACCGATTAATATGCGTCATGGGCCGAAGAATGTGAAAAGGTCACCGATGCAAAGCCCGAGCAAGTACAACAGTTCGTAGGACATCCAATCAAATCCAGAGCCATACTTCAGAAGTTGAACTTCAACCTCGCAAAATATTGGGCGCACGCAACAGAGATCAGGGGAATCTATGTAGCTCCAATGGAATAGCACAGGTTTCCATGGGCCAACACCTGTGAAGAAATATTTATCAGATTGTCTGATTATGAAAGAGTCCACCCTTTCCAAGAAACAACTTGGGTGGACTGTTGAAAGAATTTTGGATGATGACGCCACGTGGAGATTCTTGATTAGCTCAAATTGTATTTTACCATTAATTACTGTTAATACTTTATATTATAAATAGGAACATCGATCGATGGTCAAAAGGTCGATGGTTGTTGTAAGAACTATTTTCTTTTGGTTGTTGATAATTATTTTGAGATTGCTACGAATTAAGAAGTCCTTATGGACCAGAGACAAGCTATTTTAATCAGATGTATGTGATTGGAGTTGGAGAAGAATTACTTCCTTTCCTGTTCCATGAATGTTGCAGTAAATGAGTAAGAGAAATTAATTCTATTGTCAAGTTATCTGGTGCAATGTTTTTATGTTCCTTGATTTAAATGATGAAAGTAAATCATGGTGCTTCTATGTGATGAATGTCTTGGTAGATGAATTATTTTGCTTACCGTGACATTGATTACAATTGTGTTTCTTTCTCTATGCTAAGTAGTTTACCTCATCTATGTGATGAATGTCTAGGTAGATGAATTATTTTGCTTACCCTGATCTTTATCATATATGCATCTTCTTTCTGTTAAGTAGTTTTCTTAGACATTAGTTGGATGCTCTTTCAGTTAAAGTATTATTACTAAGCCCTTTGGCATAGGATCATTGTCTACATGTTCGATTAGAGGGTTATCCCAAGATCGACTCCTTCCCAATAGTGAAAACTCTTGTCCTATATTCGTCAAGTTAGTTTATACTAGCTTTCATCTCTTGTACCTACCCCACCTAAGAGAAATTATAGAAAAAAATTATCTTAACCGAAGGAAGATCATTCACTAGAAAACACAAAAGATCATCGATAATTTGGTGAGATTGTAAGATCTGGAGAACCATTCCACTCCAAATGCTACAGATTCTAATTGGGCCTCAGTGGCGGGTTTGGTTCCTACTGTTGAATCAGAGGATTTAAGCCCCATCAACATAATTGGTGCTAGAAGGAGGGCCTGAGAATGAATGGTTGAATATGTAAGTTATATGATATTTCAAACATCCTATAGATTTGTAACGGCCCACATGCATGGCTATTCATCCAACAGACATCCTACCTTTACCGAGTACTCTTGAAGTAGATAACTCACCCCAGTCCGAGGAAGGATATCTTCACCCTGAAATACCTTACGCCCTCCCTCATGAGGAAGTGAATCAGTTTAGAATGATTACCAGAGCCTACGCCCGAAAAATCAACGCGTTTCCCTTCACCCCCATCCTCCCTCGAAGAAAACAACAAAGCAGACTAGTAGTCAGTACTCCTGACGAAGTTTTCATACACTCCGTCGAAGACTTAATAGACTTCGCGTTCACTGAAATCCAAGAACCTCTTGACCTCATACCTGAGACGCGAGCCGACGACATCTCTGAACCTAATGATCTTTCAGAAGAGGAAGAGCCTGACTCTGAATCCGAAGATATAGAAGAGAACAATGGTCGAGAGAAGGAGAGGAAAGTTCCACTTCAATACAACCAACCTTGGTTGGTCGGGGTCATCCTGGCCGTCCCTGGGTGAGTACAAAATATCCCTTGACACCCAGAAAAGTTGCTCCCCAAGTATGATCCTGAAACCTTAGGATCACCCAAAGATCATATCAAGAAGCTCATACTCGCGATCAGGCTTCTGAATGTTCAACATGAAGACGTGGTATGCAAACTTTTCCCCTACATGTTTGAGAACTTGGCTTCCACTTGGTATTTTAACTTGCCAGTAGGATCCATAACCAGCTGGACTAAGCTCCAAAAATAATTCCTAGACAAATTTTCCAAAGAAACTACCACGGGAGCCCTTATGGCTGAATTATTCACAGCCACCATGACCCCAAAGGAAAGGGTCAAAGATTTCAATCAAAGATTCACGACTATCCTAAAAAAATTCTATCCCGCGGCGAAACCGACTCAAGAGTTGCAAATCGAGGTCTATGCCAATGCGCTTCCAGCCTATATTTCCATGTTTGTTAAAAGATTCGCTAAGAAAACCCTCGCGGAGAATTTAGAAGAGGCCAAGATGGTAGAGTTCCAGATGAAAGGGTGTAAAGAAGGTCAGGCATCTCTAGCGAGAAAAAAAATCCATCCCCCTCCCAGGAGAGGACTCCTCTTGACTAGACCGTCGGGGAAGCTGGCTGAACCAAATCCCGATAAGGTAATGGAGATATAGAAGACCTGCAATGCATGGTCAAGAAACTATCAAATGAGATTATAAATATGAAAATAAATGTGGGTGAGGGAAACCAAGGCCAAAGACCCTATAATCCTTTTTTTAAAAGAAGCTAGCCTTTCAAAGCAATTGAACCTCCCCTAGCCAACCTAAACATTGACTTAGGGAATGTTGTGTTTGATTCTTTCTATACATACCACCAAGAGAACCACTTAGAAAGGGAATGTCCTCAATGGGTACATGCCATGAATTTAATGGCCAATCACTTTCTGGGATAAGTCTGTCTAACCGAACCATCCAACAGTTCGGCCTTTAACATTGTTGATCAGGAAGAGGCTGACCCACCATAAGACACGACCATGCTGATATGGGATCCCGATGTGATTGCATCTTCGGATGATCTTCTTAAACCGCAAGCACCACCTGCAGAGATATCGGTGGTACAAACACATAGTAAGGGTCAACTTGGCCCAAAAGATACCAATGCCACCCATGCCTCACAAAGTAAATTAACTCTCGATCGCCCAAGAATGCCTTTCGCTCCTGGTAAAAATACTATAAGTATCCACACTCA
The DNA here is from genome assembly GCA_009831015.1 of Picea engelmannii. Classification (NCBI taxonomy): domain Eukaryota; kingdom Viridiplantae; phylum Streptophyta; class Pinopsida; order Pinales; family Pinaceae; genus Picea; species Picea engelmannii. Next base: position 132,814 of record ML814595.1, read on the forward strand.
TGATTCTCCTAAATTAGATTACAATGTAGTAGAATATTTGAAGAAGCTAAAAGATAATGTATCGGTTATGGACATATGTAGAATCCCTCAGCAGAAACACCTTCTATTGCAAGCTCTAAGTTCGGTAGAAAACCCGACCACTGACGATGGTCAGGAGAAGAATCTCTCCCCTATGGATTTGGCAAGAAAACCAATGATAAACACCTACTCGGAAGGCAGGAAGGAGAGGCCTTTTGTACCACCTTTACTTTTAACGTTCAAATTCTTCAACAAGAATCTCCACAACTATCTGGTAGACTCCGGGGCATCCTGCAATGTCATGCCCTTGGCCGTTTGTAACAAATTAGGTGTTGTCCCTCTAAAAAGTGATAAGCATATCATACAACTAGACAGGACCCAGGTTAAAGTCTTGGGGGAACTCAAAGATGTGATGACCAGGGTAGCCACTCATCCTAATTTCATGCAGGTGATTGAAATCATTGTGGTGGATATCCCTGAGGCATATGGGCTGTTATTGAGGCGAGATTTGTCCAAAAAAATAAATGGATACTTCAGCACATAATGGGCACACCTTTGGCTACCACTGAGGGGATACAAGAACATGATCAAAATTGATAGGGAAAGATAGCTGAAACATATGGTCACTGGCCTGGAAACACCGAACAAACCAGACTCTACCGATTTTCCCATACTAGGGAATTATTCTTGTGATTATCACTTTGGCAATTTTACTCCTCTCCTATCCGATGTTTTGCTTACCCAAAGATATGATATGATCTTTCAAGAATAATTATCGACGCCAAGGGAAGATTCTCTCTTTTGTCAAGACCTAGTGTTAGATCTTCCGAAAGAAAAGATCGCAGAGCAGAACACAGATTGGAATGGAAATCATCGCAAATTTGGACCCTTTATTTTGATGGATCCAAGTCACAAGAGGGTTCGGGAGCAGGGTGCATCCTCATCGATCAAAAGGGTAAACACCATTTCTTGTCTTGTAGACTAGAATTTGAGTGCACCAACAACACTATCGAGTATGAAGCCTTGGTATAAGGGTTAAATAAATCCATAGATCTTAATGTCAATGAATTAAAGGTGTTTAGAGACTCAGAAATCATTAGTAGACAAGTGAGAAACACTATGCACTACAACTCCCCTCATCTTAAGAACTACCAGTAGGAGGTGCAAAGGCTGATAGAATGCTTTGAAGCTTTCAATATCACTATGATCCCCAGAGAAAAGAATATCCTTGCTGACTCCTTAGCCATTGTTGCTTCAAGACTCCCACCTTTAAATGATTATGAAGCCTCCCAATTCACTGTAGAACTTCTCTACAAGCCATCGATACCTAATAATATCTCTAATTGGAAAGTCTTTGAGGGGGATGAACAGATCATAAGCTTCTTGACTAATCAAGACAACTTCAAAGACCTCACTATTGACGATGAAGAGTTCTAAGAGAAACTAACGGAAACCAGTCCTTGGGAGGGTCAACACGCAGATAAACCAAAGGCTCACACAATTCCAAAAGGGATAGAAAATCTAGAGAATTTGTTTGATCTAAAGGAAAAATTCAAATGACCTAAAAATTCAAATACTGGTAGCTCCTGCCCCCTCCAAAAAACTGCAAATCTTGGAACCCCAGACAACCCAAAGTATGTAAATCTTGGCAAAA
>ML814596.1:5874-31561 GCA_009831015.1 Picea engelmannii
AAATTCGTAACCCGAGGGTGCTAGTTACAGAATCCTTGGAGTTGGCTCATGCAATCTTTAAACCCTAAAACACATATCAATATTAGCAAAATCGTTGAGCCCAATCCTTGAAGGCACTCTTATTCTCTACACGTCAAGACTACTAGGAAGCAATATATAAACATGTGTTGCATTCTCTTAGTATCTAGGAAATGACTATCGTTATCCAACATAACATTTTTCTGTCTAAATTTGTTCTCGCAATTAACGTTGGAGACAATGATATCGTAGGAAATTACATGGTGAATGATTCTCTGCAATTGATAGTTGGCCCTCGATTGATTGTGGAGTCACTGTGGAAAGATTATGAAAACTATTTCCTGAAGCTATACGATACTGGCAGTAAGAAATTTGTTGTGTTTGGCATTTCACCACTGGGGTTCAGTCCCAGGATGAGATTTTTAGGGATGAGCATGTGAAAAGGCGAATGTGATCAGATTTCCATGGGTTGTTTCAGCAATTTAGTTTCGGACTGCAGAAAATTGTTACTCATCTTAACGAAAATCTAAAGGGAGTTTTCATCTATGTGAATAACTACAATTTCATCCTCAACATAATCAACAATGGAAAGGCCTTAGGTTTCACTGAGATGGTTTCGGCGTGTTATGGAGATGGCCCGTACAATGGCTGTGTGGGTTGTGGGTTGGATGTAGGATGGTCAACTTGCAAGGATCCACATGAATATGTTTATTTGGATAGATTTCATCCAACCAAGAGAGCCTAGACATGTACCATTTGTTAATCAGGTTCCTCAAGTTCCATTATATCGACCTGTCACAGTATTGCCTCAGCGTGCACCGTATGTTGATTCTTATTCTTTACAAGAATCGGATCATTATGTCTCTGTGTATCAGAGGCAGGATCTACCACCTTCAGATCCATTTCTTGTAAGAAAGGGGCTGGTATCGAATTTTGATTAGCGTGGTGTGGATCCAGCGTTTGAATATTTACACTGTCAGAGAATAAGAGAGCAGATTTACCTTGATGAGATCAATAGAGATTATGTGCCAAGAGAAGCTAACTATGGTGGAGTTGCACTGTGTAGAGATGACTTTACATCTCTTCCTGGGCGTTCATATTCTTCACTGATTTGGTCATCTTCACTGTATCGATGTTGATTGAAATTTTATGATTTCTGGGTGATTTGGTTGTTTACAATTTTAAATTGTTAATATTTGGAGATTTGTTTCATGATCTATTTTAGTTTTTCAGGCTGCCATCATGGTGAAAGAAATCAAGCAAATCTCCTATTTCAAGCCAAAAAATTGCATGTCTACCAAGGTGGCTTTTTAGACTTTATCAAGGCATCTCTTGAGGGGTAATGTCAAATTTTCAGGCATATAATTAGCAACTTCAATCTCAAAGAATATCTAAAGGACACCTAACAACAGTAACCTTCTAGCCAACAATAGACCCCAACAATTCAACATACAAATCCAACAGTTAAACATTGAAAAATTCATCGAAGGATTTGATCAATCTAAATGAACATATCCAAGCAACATCTTGAGTGACAGATTTTATGGAGGAAGTAGAGCACATGCCAGTTTGAGATTAAATAAGAATGCTACTGTTAAAGGGAATAAGGAGAAATGTGTGCCTATGCCTCAAGACCCTAGGAGGAAATCTACAAGAGTCACCAACAAGTACAGGCTAAGGCCCAAAGCCATGTTTGATTCTTCAATCAAAAGAGAAGATGTCATAGTGATAGAATACCATTATGAAGATGCAAAAGTAGATATCAAATGAAATACAAGAATGTCCCCAATACATAAAGAATCATTAAAAGAAGAACCAGCAAAGCTACAGGAAATACTCTGTTTTTTACCTGTTATAGTCTTTATCTTAAAAAGAGGTTACAAAACATACAAAGAGGAATTTGATGAAACCAAAAGAGGTTTTCGTTGGTAACATGCCCCTTCACAAAAAACTCTCTCAATTTTTACATAGCTATCACCATTTAATATATTCGAATTGATCTTTGAGGGATAATTTTTTGATAAGCTACAGGAAATACTCTATTATTTTTTCCTGTTTTAGTCCTCTTCTTCAAGAGAGGTTGCAGAACAACTGAAGATGAATTTGATGAAACCAAAAGAGATTTCCGTTGGGAACATTCCCCTTCACAAACAAACTCTCTCATTTTTTGTACAGCTATCACCATTTAAGATATTCAAATTGATTATTGGACCCTATTTTTCCAAAATTTACCAGATTTGTTTTCCTGAAAAATCTCATGGATAGCAGTTGAGAAGCCACCTCATCAATTCAAATTGGAGATTAGATTTGATCTTCTCCTTGATTATTTGAAACAAGAAACTAAACATATATGAGGAGGTTTTCAAATCCATTTCTTTTGGATCTTGATTATTATCTATTGTTTCTATATAAACTCTGTAGAATGAGAGGAACAAGTCGAAAAATTGGAGACCCAAGGGACCTTTTTGTGAAGCACATTGTAAAGGCATTATGTTCAATTTGACACTTAATAGAAAAGGCATATGGATGGTTAGAACCTCTTTTTCTACTCTGTTATTTCTTTATTCATGCTTGAATTCATATTCATATTGCAATGCTTTTGATTCTTGACTATTAATTTATATAGTGAAAATTTTACTGTAAAGATTATTTTTCAAGTTTGATATCAAGCTGAACATCTTGTTTCTTTATGATATTTTGAGGCAAGAATTCTGGTGAAGTTGACAAATTGAAGGCTTCACCTTCCTTTTTCTTAACTGGTTTAATCCATCTTTGTGTTTACCTATTATTCAGTCAATGGGATATACTCTTTTTTAATCTTGTTTTTCATATTGTGGTGTTACCTTGAAACCAATTTCAAACCACCTTACTAAAAAAACCCAATCATAAAACCCTCAAAATGATTTTGCAATAAATCAATGATGCCATAGATTTCCCTTAGCAGCCGAGTGCAACTTTAGGGACTAACAACTCCTATTCCCCATTCTGATTCCAGAGCAAGAGGTTATGGCCCTCAGAAGTTAATTGGGTCTTAAAATTTACCCTCCACTATTTGGGTTGTACCTCTCTAATATGAACTCTGTTTGACTAATGGTTTACGCCATTAGAAATATCTCTCTGAGATATGATATTTGATATGAAAAATTCATGTTCCCTACAAGGACATATAATTTTTTATTTAACTTCTCAAAATCGTCATTAAGGCCTCTGAAAATGGCCTACAAGTTGAGCATTTGGAAATCACTGTAATTTTCTAGGAATTTTTCATCGTTTTTTGTAATTTCAAGAGGAATTATGTTGAATGTGTCACTCATGAGGAATATTGAGTCCACTTTGAATTATGGGTGGTTCCCTATCATCCTTTGGTCTCCTTGGCCCTACCTCATCAACTTCTACCTTCCTCTTCCTTATCTTTCATTTCCTTCTCTAACATGTACATGCTATTGTTTTTCCCCCATAGGCCCTTGGATGCCATGAAAAACCTTTATATTGGGTCATAGGGATGGGTGGGCCCCATCATACACCCATTCTCCATGTGCATGAAAATTTTCATGTCGTTTCAATCCAATGGTCATGGTGGGGAGAGTGTCAGTGACAATCAATGACTCTTATTGCATTGCGCCGCCCCCCCCCCACCTGTTGATCGAGAGTGTAGTGGGGTAAGAGGGGATAAGATAATCCCCTTTCCCAGGGGGTTTTATGGGGGTTCGAGGGAAACACCCTTAAAAAAAAAATAGTGCTTTTTTACGTCCATTTTTGGGAGATTTTTCGGCACATGGTTTTTTATTTTTGGTTAAGGAATTAAGGTTGTTTACTAATATGGGTTATTGGATTAGGGTTTTTTATGCTACAGGATCCTATATTCATATTTTATTGTAAACAATGTATGATTTGTATGAATATAGAATATGTTGGTTTTCCTGGTTTGGATTTCTAGGGGAAAAATCTTTGTGTAATGTGTGTATTTTCTATTGTATCTTTTATGTTCTTTTGTTGAAAATATTTTTGCAATAAATAATTGTACAAGGTTAAAATACACATTTGGTATCAGAGCAATTATTGGTTTTAGGGGGACACCTTTGTGGTTAGGGGTTTGGCTCGGGAATGTGATAAGCCTTGTTACAGTGGGAGATATGTGGTATTGATTCTTCAAGTGAAAAGAAATGGCGAGCAGATCAAAAATAGAGATCGAGAAATTTAATGGGAAAAGTTTTGAGATATGGAATATCAATATGGAAAATCTATTAATATACATAGATCATTGGATTGTCAGTGGATCTAGGTACTACACCTATAGGAACGTCATCATATGACTAGAAAAAGTTGGATCAAAAGGCGAAGAGCACAATCTGATTGTGTCTCTTAGATTCAATATTACTGAATGTGTCAGGGGAAGATACAACCGAGGAGTTATGGCATAAGTTGGGGAACTTGTATCAGTCTAATTCCCTAGTAAATAAACTATTCATACAGAAGAAGTTTTGTAACTTGAGGATGAGAGATGAAGTCTCGGTGACAGATCATCTAAAATCCTTCAATATTGTGCTAACTCATTTATTATCTCTTGAGATTGAAATTTCATATGAAGATAAGTGTATCAGTTTACTGTTCTCTTTACTAGAATCATGGGATAGTATGGTTGTGGCAATAGGTAGTAATACAAATACCTTGAGTTTTGATGATGTGGTATCATCCTTATTATCGGAGGAGATGAGACAGAAGAACATGGAAGGAGAGAGCACAAATGAATTATTTGCAAAGGGAAGCTCCCAAGAAAGAAATAGATCTAAGTCCTCAAGTGGGAGATCTAAATCTAAGGTTATATTTAAATCTACCAAAATTTTTGTAAAGGTATGTTGGAGATGTGGAAAAGAAGGGCCCTTCAAGAAGCAATGTAGATCCAAAAACATTGAGAGAGTGAAGGGATATGAAGCTGCCCCCTCTATAGAATAAAATACCTCCAAGAAAGAAGGAGGGGATGTGTACTTGGATTATTCAAGAGCACATGATGAACATGAGGCATGGTTGGTTGACTCAGGTGCATCCTTTCATATAACTCCCCATAGGGAGTGGTTCTATGAATATGAAAGGTATGATGGAGGTAATATTTTCCAACGTGATTAATCGACAACCAAAATCATAGGACGAGGAAGAGTCAAGTTGAGGTTCATAGATGGAAGGATTGGAACACTTCATGGTGTTCTACACATCTCAGGATTGGATAGAAATTTGATTTTTGTATGAAAAATGGACGATGCAAGGGTAAAAGTAGTATTTGAAATATAAACATGCAGGATAGTTCGAGGAGAAATAGTGTTGTTGAAGGGAGTTCATATTGGAACTATGTTTAAGATACAAGGAAGAATTATTAGTGATGGGTGTAATAGTTCCATTGTTCCTGATAGTGGAGTTGAAGAATAAAAAACTTGTATACTCTCTAGAGAAAATGTTACAAAGACTAGGGAATATTGGAGAGAAGGGTCCTTGACTACTGCACGATATAGGTATGGTTGAAGGTATTTCTAAATTCTCTCTAGATTTTGATTTTTGTGAATGTTGTGTATATGGGAAGACAAATTAGGTAATATTCCCCTCTGGTGCAATGAGAGTAGAGGTAATTTTACAGCTAGTGCATAGTGATGTGTATGGAACTGTGTCGATTCCATCATTGGGAAAATATATGTACTACATGTCTCATTTATAGATGAATTCTTGAGGAGTACTTGGATATATTTTCTCAGGATGAAATATGAAGTCTTTGATAGGTTTAAAGAGTTTAAGGATCTTTTTGAGAATCAAACATAGAAAAAAATTAAGGTGTTGAAGACGAATAATGGTGGAGAGTTCTGTAGGAATGAATTTGAAATGTGGTATAGCAAGGAAAAAGACAACTCCTTATACACCTCAGTAGAATGGAATTGCATAAAGGATGTGATGTAGGAGCATTTCCATCAACACCAACAGAGGTTGAGTGGAGGACAACATAGTGCCAAAGCAAACATTTAAAGTTGGTTTTGATCCCAAGGAGCGAGCATCATCTTAAAATTTTTGAAAAATTGTAATTAAAGATATTTTAAATGTTTGGAGGCTTGAGCCATTGTATAAGATCACTAGAGATTGTAATCACCTTAATTGTCTGTAGGATTGTACATATTTTGAGCTCAGCTCTTATCTAGTTGTAAATGCTCATTCATTGTAATAGGCCTTAGTATATGAATGTTTTAATTGTGATAGGATAGCACTAAGGTAGTCTAGAGGGAAGGCTCGAGAAAATCCTCATGTATAAATATATGTAAACTATTCCAAAATGAGGTTGTTGAAGGTAAATGTAAGAAGGTTGTTGTAGCTGGTTGTTGCTATTGGTTATTATAGAAAGTTGTAGAGAACTGTACCAGTCCATGTACATACTTTTTTGAATGAATACAAGAAGAAAAGGTTTGATTCAAAATGCACGGTGTTACTTGTTTCTGAGTTTATGGAGTGAATATAATGTTCTCTGTTTTATTTGTTTTATTTTCTTGAGAATGCATTTCATAGTTAGATATGTGAACTTTTAATGTTCCAGAAGTTTCAAGTGTTTCTCTTCTGAGAGATCTGGTGCAAGGAGTGCACAATGCTTGTAAGGTGTGTGAAGGACAATTCAAGTCTGACTCAGAAGCTCAGGAGAGGTAACATGAAAATTGGCAGAGATAAGTGGAAGGAGTGCACAGTCAACCCAGAGGGAGAAAATTTTGAGAAAAAAACCCAGCTAAGGTGTGCGTTGGGCAAACACTTTGTTAAGGGTTGGGAGGTCTGAGTTCAGTGAAAATAGGGAGTGCATGAAGAGGCTTCAAGCTCTTTTAAAAATTATTGGAGTGAACAAGCCCTAGAAGGGACTTAGAAAATTTCTAAGTTTGAAGCTTTAAAGTGTTCAGAGGAGAGCACATGAGGGTGCTAGAGATTCAATTTATCTTGTGTGGTTAAGCTCAAGAAGGATAGTGACCAAGATCCTTTGAAAAAGGAAGAGTTATCAAGGATTTAAATCAACGAATAATATCCATTCAGGAAATTGTAGGATATATGACAGTCGTTAGATCTGGGGGAGTTGCGCAAGTGTTAATCTTTGAAGTCCTTCAGTATTTGTGTATTCAGGAGATTCGAGGCATAAATAATGGAGGAATAAAGATCCCCAAAGGCTCAAAAGATAGAGATAATTGCATCCATCCATTTCCCAAGGACATGTGTTAACAGATCATGAGCTCCGCTGGAATAGTACTCCATAGGAAATTAGGAATGGTGATTCATGGGTGAAAGACTTATGGAGTCTTGGAGGATAGAATTCATCCTATACGTTGATCAGAGTGGACACATGGAATGTAATTAGACACTCCATTAATTCAACATTCAGAGAAAAAGTGAGTTGGAAGAGTCAGGACTCCCGAAGTTTAGAGTCTTGGAGCTCATCATGATTGTTCATTCCTCTGGAGGAGGAGAGTCGTTGATATTCGTCGGTTGAAATTTCAAAGTTTGTAGGTCCAAGAGGAAGTGGGTGTTGTGATTCAAAAGGAATTCAAGTCCAAATATTGGAGAGAATATCAGTTGTCGATCTTGATGTAGCTCCAGGTCTATTGATTCCTACCAGCGTCTAGAGTTGTGTGTGACTTCAGAGTTCAGAAAGTTTACGGTTTATGGATATTGAAACCCTCGAATCCTAAATAACCAAAGGTTTTAACACAACCATAGATCTCAGTAGATATTATGATTCATTGATCTGAAAAGGAATTTGGCACTCTGTCAATTCGCTATTTAGGAGGAACGTGTTTCTTGTCTGTTAAAATGCCCGAAGTCCAGAGCCTCCAAAGTATCAAATTATTTAGAGTGTGAATAATTAGCCCATGGTTTTAATCCCAGGGTCACATGGATTTCACCCTTGAACTTTCAAATCCCTCTGTAAGGTCATTTAGGGTTGAAAAAGAGGGAAAAAGCTTGTGGAAGTGAATTTGATGGTTCAACAGGAACTTTTGAGATGATCCATCTCCCAAATTGAACGATCCTTAGATCGGGAGGTCAAGTGGGCCCTAGGAGGAGGTGGGGGTCTGCATCAAGTTGTATCAGAGCCTGAATTTAACTCCGTTAGAAAAATAAAATCCAAAATCATGCTGCCCAGGAGGCACGGAGAGAGAGCTGTGGAAAATGCAGCCATGGGAGAATAAATGAGACAACTCTGTGCGATATTAGATTCCATGGAGATAAAAAATAGAAGAGAACCGAATTCTAGTGGCATTAGTTAAATTGAGAGTGAAGATATTGGAGTGAAAGAAGAAGTAGGTGAACAATTTGCAGAAGAGAGACTATTGAGAGATTTTGTTAAAATGGGAGCTAGAGGAAAAATAGAGGTCCCAATGTATGAAGGAAACCTATATGTTGAGGAGCTTCTAGGTTGGATAAATTCTTTGGACAAGTACTTTGACTATGAAGATATTTATGAGGAGAAGAGAGTGAAGCACACTGTGACTAGGCTAAAGGGACATGCATCACTATGGTGGGGCGAACTATAGGCTGACAGAAGGTGAAAAGGTAAACAAAAAATTAAGAGTTGGGATAGAATGGTAGCTAAGTTAAAAGATAACTTCATATCCAAATATTATCAGATAAATCTATTTAGGAAATTGTATAACCTAAGACATAAAGTCTCTTCAGTGAAGGAGTACATTGAAGAATTTTACAGGTTGAACATCAGAGTAGGTCATTGAGAGAACAATGAAGAAAAAGTTTCCAGGTATATTAATGTCCTAAGGTATGAATTTCAAGATGAAACCAATATGATGATAGTAAGAACTGTGGAGGATTCTTATCAGGTGGCACTAAAATAAGAGGAAAATTTGGTCAGGAAGAAAAGCCAACAAAATAGAGGGAAGACTCCAAACATAGGCAGAAAAATTTCTCGAGAGAAGTTCCAGAAATTCAGAGATGAAGCTGAAAAGTATCATAGTCAGAAAAAAAGAGGAGGAAGTTCCATAGGTGGATACTATGGTGGTAGAAAATATTTTTCTCGAGGAAGAGGAGGAGAAGTGAAATGTTATTCTTGTGGAAAGGCAGGGCATATGTCTTGGGAATTTCCTGAGAAGAATAAAGATGGAGAATCTCACATTTCTGAACCACAGAAGAGGAATGTGGAGGCAGAAAAAATAAAAGATGGGAGATCCCTCATGATGATAAAAGTTCTCATAAAACTAGAGAAAAAGGTAAAGGATCCAGTCCAGAGAAACAATTTGTTTAGGACTCCTTGCAAAACCAAATATAGGGTATGGAAAGTGATAATATATAGTGGGAGTACTGATAATTGGTATCCATAGAAATGGTGGAGAAGTTGGAGTTGTAGACAACTTCACATCTGAACCCATACAAGGTATCATGGTTGTATAAAGGACACCAATTCATAGTGATTTGACAATGCAATGTTGATTTTAAAATAGGTCGCTATAGAGATGAGATTCTATGTGATGTCAAAGCTATGGATGTTTTCCATGTTTGTTTGGGAAGACCGTGGAAATATGATATAAATATCATACATGATAGAAGGAAAAATACTTATACCCTTGATAAGAATGGTCATAATCATATGTTACTGCCAATAGAATATAAGGGAGTAAAGGAAGAAGCTATTTCTAGAATACTTCTCATGAGTGGGAAGGAACTCTTGAACAAAGTCAAGAATGACTAGGATATGCAATTTGTTGTGGTGAGGAAGTCGAGAGTCATCCTTACAAACACTTGTATGGATAATTTTCATGTAGAGATTCAAGAATTATTGGATAATTTTGTTGATATTGTGGTGGATGAATTACCTCGTTATTTACCACCCATGAGGAGTATCAATCACCACATTGACCTTATTCCAGAAGCAAGTTTTCCAAATAAAGTAGCATATTGGTTAACACCTCAAGAGAATGAAGAGGTCAATAATCAATTCCGAGAATCGTTGGATAAAGGTTTGGTCAGGGAAAGCTTGAGTCCATGCATAGTGCCAACTATGTTGAGTCCAAATAAAGATGAAGGATGGAGAATGTGAACAGATTCAAGGGCCATCAATAATATCACCATCGGGTATAGATTCCCTTTACCTAGAATGGATGATTTGATGGATTGTTTGAGTGGATCAAATTATTTTTCTAAGATAGATTTGAAAAGTGGTTATCACCAGATAAGAATGAGAGAAGAAGATGAATGAAACACAACATTCAAGACAAATGAAGGATTGTATGAGTGGCTTTTTATGACATTTGTCTTAACAAATTCCTTGAGCACATTCATGAGATTAATGAATGAAGTACTCAAGTATTTCATTGGTAAGTTTATAATTGTGTATTTAGATGGCATTTTAGTTTTTAGTAAGACTGAAGGAGAACATTTGAAGAACTTGAAACTAGTATTGAAGAGGTTGCACCAGGAGAAGTTGTTGATAAATCTGAAGAAATTTTCTTTCATGAAGACAAAACTCATATAATTGGGTTTTTTGATCTATTCAAATGACTTGAAGATGGATCCAGAGAATGTGAGGGAAATTAAAGAATGGCCTTCTCCAAGAAGTGTGTTTGAGGTAAGAAGTTTTCATGGGTTAGAATTGTTTTATAGGAAATTCATCAGGAATTTCAGTAGAATTTGTGCACCCATGTTAGATACTATAAATAAAAAGAACAGATCCTTTGATTAGACAGTAGAAGATGACAAAGGCTTTAGAGTATTGAAGGAGAAGATAACAGAACAACTGATTCTAGTTCTTCCAGATTTCAAAAATACGTTTTAGGTGAGATGTGATGCAAGTTGAGTAGTTATTGGTGCAGTCTTAAGTCAAGACAATAATCATGTTGCTTATTTCAATGCGAATTTGAATGACACTAAGAGGAAGTACTCAATGTATGACAAGGATTTTTATGTTGTAATACAATATATGAAAAAATGGAGGCATTAACTTATTCCGAGGGAGTTTGTCTTATATAGTGACAATCAAGCTTTACAGTTCATAACCAGACAAAATAAATTGAATCAAAGACATACTAAATGGGTAGAATTCATGAAAAAATTTACTTTTGTTATTAAGAACATTAGTGGTAGTGATAACAAAGTTGTTAATGCTTTTAGTACGAGGTGTATGATTATGGAGGAATTTCAAGTAGAGACCTTACGGTTTGAACACCTTAAAGGGATGTATTGTGAATATCCATATTTTAAAGAGGCTTACAAAGCATGTGAAAACCATTTTCTAAGGGACAGAAGCCAGTGGATGGAATATTTGATCCAAGATGGATTGTTGTTCAAGGGAAGCTAATTATGTATTCTGAAATGCTCAATGAGAGACAACCTATTGAAAGAAAAACACTATGGAGGATTGGATGAACATTTCAGCCATGAAAAGACTTATGCACAACTGAGTTGTTCATACCATTGTCCGGGTATGAGTTATGATTTAAATAAATTAGTGGACAGATGTAGATTTTTCCAGTATTCTAAAGGGAAACAACAAAACACTGGTCTATATCAGCCATTTCCAAATCCAGATAGGCTGTGGGATGCCATAAGCATGGATTTTGTGTTGGGATTACCAAGAAAATAGAGGGGGAGTGATTCCATATTTGTAGTGTTTGAAAGGTTCTCAAAGATGTCACATTTTATACCATGCCAGAAAACCAATAATGCTACTCACATAGCCAATTTATTTTTCAATGAGATTGTGAGATTACATGGCTTTCCCAGAAGTATAGTCTCTGACAGAGATACCAAATTCGTGGGACACTTTTGGAGAAATATGTGGAATAAAATGGGGACAAACATGTCCTTTAGTTCAACATATCACCCTCAGATAGATAGACAAACTGAGGTAGTAAACAAAATTTTAAGAATTTTTTTGAGGAGTTTGGTCACTAAACATCACAGTTGGTGGGATCAAATTATTCTTCAAGAAGATTTTTCTTATAATGATTCACCGAACATAAGAACTAGGAAGAGTCCATTTTGGATAGTCTATGGAATGCATCTGAGAGGAATTTCAGAGTTGAGGAATTTGGGACATGACGAGTTATGAAGTGCAGGAGAAAAATACTTCACTACATAGATGCATAGGTTACATGATCAGATAAAAGGGAAGTTACAAGATAATAGTCAAAAGTATAAGAGCCGAACTTATCAACGAAGAAGATAGATTCATTTATAGGTTGGCGATCAATTTCTAGCACATATGAGGAAGGAAATTTTTCCAAGAGGAACATATAACAAATTGAAAATGAAAATGATAGGACCGTGCAAAATTCTCAGAAAATGCGCTGCCAATGCTTATGAATTGATCTACTAGAAGATGTTGGAATATCAATGATATTCAATGTTTCATACCTATATCCTTACAGGATGGATGATACAGGAGAATCACATGATCAGAAGGAGATCCAGTGGGAGAAACAGATGCCCACAACAAAGAAGAAACATATTGAGAAAATTATAGACCAAAGGATTGGCAACAAGACCAGGGGTAAGACTTATTTTGAGTACTTGGTGAAGTGGAAAGATCACCCAATAGAGGATGATAGTTGGGTAATTGAACCTGATATTCTGAAGCATTGAAAAATAGTACAAGATCTCATGGACATGAGTCCATGAATATTTTGTCTAGAGGAGTATGATGCAGGAGCATCGCCATCAACACCAAAGGAGGCTGAGTGGAGGACAAATCAACGCCAATGCACACATTTAAAGTTGGTTTTGATCCCAAAGAGGGCACATCATCTTAAAATTTTTGAAATATTGTAATTAAATATATTTTAAATGTTTGGAGGCTTGAGCCATTGTATAAGATCACTAGATATTGTAATTGCCTTAATTTTCTATAGGATTGTACAGATTTCAAGCTCAACTCTTATCTAGTTGTAAATGCTCATTCATTGTAATAGGCCTTAGTAGATGAGTGTTTTAATTGTGATATGATAACACTAAGGTAGTGTGGAGGGAATTCTTAAGATTCTCTTCATGTATAAATATATGTAAACTATGCCCAAATGAGGCTATTGAATGTAAATGTAAGAAGGTTGTTGTAGCTTATTGTTGCTACTAGTTATTATTGAGAGTTGTAGATAACTATATGAGTCCATGTACATACTTCCTAAATGAATAAAATAATAAATTTTTTTATTCCAAATGCATGGTGTTACTTATTTCTGAGTTTATGGAGTGAATGTCATGTTCTTTGTTTTATTTGTTTTATGTGCTTGAGAATTCATTTCATAGTTAGATGTGTGAAATTTTAATGTTCCATAAGTTTCAATTGTTTCTCTTCTAAGAGATTTGGTGCAAGGAGTGCACAGTGTCACAAGGTGTGTGAAGGTCGATTCAAGTCTGAATCATAAGCTCGGGAGAGGTAACATGAAACTTTGTAGAGATAAGTGAAAGGAAAGCACAATCGCCCTAGAGGGAGAAATGTATGAGAAAAAAACCTGTGCAAGGTGTTCATTGGGCTGACACTCAGTTAAAGGTTGGCGGGTTTGAGTTCAATTAATGTAAGGAGTGCGTGAAGAGTCTTCAATATATTTTAAAAATTATTGGATTGAATAAGCACTAGAAGTGCCCGAAAGGGACATAGAAAATTTCTAAGTCTGAAGCTTTAAAGTGTTCAGAGGAGTGCAGAGGAGGGAGCCAGAGATTCAATTTATCTCGTGTGACCAAGATCCTTTGAAAAAGGAATAGTTATCAAGGATTTAAAATCAATGGACGAGATCCATTCGAGAAATTGCAGGAGATCTTATGGTTGTTATATCTAGGGGAGTTGCAAAAGGGTTAACCTTTGAAGTCCTTTAGACTTTGTTTATGTAATATCCCCAAGGACGAGCCCTGTTGTAATCATGTTTATGAATTGTAAATCATGTTTGTAGGCTAGTGAGCTGAGTATTGATAAGTCGTTAGGCTTATGTGCTTATTAGGCCAGAGAGCCTAAGTATTAAGGCCAGAAGCCTGATTTTGTATATGTAATATGCATAACATTAATAAAGATTAAACATCGATGTGTGTAGACCAAACACAAAGAAAGAGTGATGGGGGACTAAGCTTCCACAAGGTGGGTAAGGGAAAAGGGGATGAAAGGTTGGAAAGAGAGGCTAAGTGTTGAGCCTAGGGGCTAAGATTAGGGTCTTAAGTCCTTAGGAATAATAATTTATTATTATTCCAAAAGCTATGTGAAGTGTATATTTTTATCCTAAGTCCTGGGAGGGGCAATGCATGTAGCTCCAAGTGTGAAAAAGGGAACCCATGTAGCTCTAGTAAGACAAGTGTCAACCTGGGCACATGTGGTTAAAGGATGAAGCGCCAGTTGTGTTGGGGGTTTGTCCTCCATTCTTCCATCGACTGTCTAAACTGGGAATTTTGTCTGATTTATGCATGCATACACTCATGTAGCTCTGAAACCTAAAACCTGTGACATTATCTTGTGAATCCAATACACCCTCTGTCTGAACCGTAGTGTCTGTGTTCGAACTCTGTGTGAATTTATTCTCACGCACCCTGCAAACTGGTGTACCTGAATCATGTTGTGTCTGAGTGGCCTGGTTCCACACCCCATTTTCCTATTGCTACTGTCACCTATGACTTAACAAAACATTGTTTCTATTGTTGTTATTCTGAACTTGCAGGAAATGAATTGGAAATTGGTGGAAGAATCGAGTTGTCAGACTGTGGTAGAAGAGGCATGTTGTTAGGCCTTTGAGAAACTCTCTCCAGGTGAGAGAGTCTGTTGGGAAGTGGTTTTCTCCTAGAGAGAGTCCAACACCAACTACGGAGCTTTGAGAATTCCTGATTTGGCCTGTTTCTGAGACCCATAAAGGGAGGTGAAGCACTGATGGACTGTGCTTGTGAAGGTGTATACTCCTAGGTGGAACAGACATGTGGGGAATGTGAGTCCATGAGTAGTGGGAGTAAGAAGGCTCATGGAGAGAATCCTTCTGATTGCTCTATGCAGTTTTTGTGTAATCTCAACCTAGCCTAGGATTCCCTTGCCTTGGGTGGAGCTTAGTCCTAGCTCGGGGGTGACCCACTGTTGAGCATAATGAGCAGTGAGGTCTAAGGCTGGGAGGTTCATGGAAGGTATGCACGTGTTTGGTGGAGTTACTACAATTTTAAAGATAAGTATATGCATGAGTTTAATTTTAATTAAAATGCATGTCTGTGATTCTTGCGGTATTATCATGTATTCCATTGCAATTATTTTTACTGTTGATTTAATTAATTATGTATGTTAGCAGTAATCATATGTTTACTCTGTTAAGCTAGTTAACTTAATTTAAATGCATACTACATAAGTATGAGAATGTTTTCATGTAGTAGCATTGCCCAACCTGTGAGTGGTAGCGGATGTTACAGTTTATTTAAAAGATTTTGGGCATAGAGCGCAGATGAATCAAGATACCCGAAGGACGGATCTAATCTCGACTGTCCATTTCCTAAGGACATGTGTCAGTAGATCATGAGCTCTAGTGGACTAGTATTCCAGAGGAAATTAGGAATGGTGGTTCTTGGGTGAAAGAATTTCGGACTCCTAGAGGCTAGAATTCATCCTATCCATTGATCGATGTGGGCATGCGGTAGGTGATTATACCCTCCATTAATTCAAAATTCGGAGGAAAAGTGAGTTTGAAGAGTCACGATTCTTGAATTCTAGAGTCCCAGAGCTCATCGTGACCATTGATTCCTCTGGAGGAGGAGAGCTGTTGATCTTCACCTATTGAAATTCTAGATTTCATAGGTCCAGGAGAAAGTGGGTGTTGATATTCACAAGGTTTCGAAGCCCTAATACCAAAGAGAATATCGGTCATTGATATTTACATAGCTCCAGGTCTGTCGATTCCTACCAACATCTGGAGGTGTGCGTGAATTCATAGTTCGAAAAATTTTCGGTTTGTGGATATTGAAACCCCTGAAGACTGAATAAATTAAGGCTTTACCACAACTATATAACTTTAGTGGATATTCTAAGTCATTTATATGAACTGGAATTCGACGCTCTGCCAATTCCCTATTCAAGAAGAATGTGTTTCATGTCTTTTAAAACTACCGAAGTTTGGAGGATACAAAGTCCCGAATTCTTTGAAGTGTGGAGAATTATCCAATGGTTTTAAGCCCATGGTCACATTGATTTATCCATTGACTTGTCAAAGCCTTCTATAAGGTAATTTAGGGCCGAAAAAGAGGGAAAATTTTGGTGGAAGTGATTTTGAAGGTTCAACAAGAACTTTTGAATTGATCCAACTCCCAAATTGAACGATCCTTAGACTGGGAGTTCAAGTGGTCCCTAGGAGGAGGTGGGGGTCTACATCAGGATGAACAAGATGTTGATGGAAAAAGTAAGGTGTGTTCTCAATGGTGTCGGGTGAGGGCAATAATTTTGGGTAGAGGCAGTGGGTACTACATGTTACTTGGTCAATCAATCACCCTCATTAGCACTAGATGACAAGACTCCACATGAGGTATGGACTAGTAAGAAACACTCTCTCAAATATCTCAAGGTATTTGGATGTGAGGCCTATGTTCATGTTCCAAAGGAAAACAAGAGTAAGCTAGATAAGAAGGATGAAAAGTGTATATTTATTGGGTATAAAGATGGTCTCAAAGGTTATAAGATTTGGAACCGAAAAACTAAGAAGGTTGTGTATAACCGAGATGTGTTATTTAGAGAAATGAAAGAAGTTTTCAAACTATAAGTCCTACCAGGTAAGGAATAACTAGATAAGAAAGAGTTCAAGTTAAATAATGATGAATCATACTCTCTAGAGCATGAATCATAATAAGAAGATCCTCATACTCCAGTATTGGGGAGATCGGTTCGAGAAAAAAAGGCTATTAGAAAGGTATAATCCACTTGATTTCCATTCAAATTTTTTGTTGTCTATTACTGATGATGATCCTAGAACTGTTAGGGAGGTAGTGGATTCAGAGGATAGAAAACTCTGGAAAAAGGCCATGGTTGAAGAAATGCAAACATTGGATAAGAATGAGGCTTGGGATCTAGAGGAGTTGTTGAATGGAAGAAATCCCATTGGAAACAAATGGGTATTTAAAAAGAATATGAATGAAAAAGGAAAAGTGGAGAAATATAAAGCTCAGTTAGTAGTAAAGGGTTATTCCCAGGTTGAGGGAATTGATTTTGGTGAGATTTTTTTTCTTGTTTCCAAATTAACCTCTATTATATTTTTGTTATATGTTGTTGTTACGTTTGATTTTGAAGTAGAAACTATGGATGTGAATACAACATTCCTACATGGGGATATGGAAGAATAAATATACATGAAGTAGCCAGAAGGATTTGTTTCGAAGGGGAAGAAGGAGCTAGTATGCAATTTGAAAAATTCCCTGTATGGTTTAAAAAAATCACCAATGATGTCATATAAAAAAATTGATACTTATATTTTGGGACTTGTCTTAAAAAGAAGAAAAAAGTATTATCATGAGTATTTCAAATTAATAGCTGATCATTTGAGTTTTTTGGTATTTTATGTGGATGACATGTTGCTGATAGGAAACAACAAGGAGATTATCCAGGATGTGAAAACTCATTTGTCCTCTAAATTTGATATGAAGGATATTGGTGCTACAAATTTCATTTTGGGAATGGAAATTAAAAGAGATTAGGAAAATAGGAAACTATGCTTAAATCAGAGAAAATATGTTGAGACCATATTATAGAGGTTTAATATGCAAGATTCTAAGCCGATTAGGGTCCCTATTCCTATAGGTATAAACTTATATGCAGATCACTGTCCCAAGACACAAGAAGAGGAGGAGGACATATCTCGTGTTCCATATGAGAGTGTAGTTAGAAGTTTGATGTATGCAATGGTATGTACTATACCATACATTTCACATGCAGTGGGATTTTTGAGAAGGTATATGTCAAAACTAGGGAAGGATCATTGGACAACAATAAACAAAGTTTTCAGGTATTTGTGTGGAAGTACTAGTTATGGATTGTGATACCAAGGAAGAATAGTTTTGGACAGTGTGTTGGACATACATGTCTTTGTGGATGCAGGCTGGGTTGGAGATATAAATCGTAGAATGTCTAAAAGTGGGTATGTGTTTAACCTGTTTGGAGGAGAAATCAGTTGGATGAGAAAAAGGCAGCATGTAATGGCACTTTCCACTAGAGAAGTTGAATACATGGAAGACACTCATGCAAGGAAGGAATTAGTATGGTTAAATAGATTATGTTCAGGTATTGGGTTGGTATAAAAATCTGTAACGATAGATTGCAATAGTTAGAGTGCAATTGTTTTGGCGAAGAATCCATCTTATCATTCAAAGACAAAGCATATTGATGTTCAATATCACTTTGTGAGAGACATGTTTGACGAAAAGAAGGTGTTGTTAATGAAGGTGGACACTTTGAAGAATGTTGAATATTCATTAACAAAATCTATGAGAACTAAGATGTTTTCTTGGTGTAGAGGATCTATGGGCATTGTTTCCTTAGATTCTTGACTATGTAACCTTATAACCCCCTGTATGAAAAGAAAACAACAAGTGGGATAATGTTGGGTATGTGTTATATTCTTTGTTGGAGGGTCATAAGGTGGTGGAGCCCCCCTTTCTGGAGTATCCCGGGGGGGTGGGAGCTCCCCTTCTATGATCGTTCAAGGGAAATGCCTTCGAAAAAATAAATTCACAGTGTTTATGTCCATTTTGGGTGATTTTTTAGCACATGGTTTTCGCCGCTGGTTTTCGTCGATGTTTTTCTATTTCTAGTTAAGGAATTAGGGTTGTTAACTAATCCAGGTTATTGGATTAGGCTTTTGGATGCTATGATATCTTATATGTATATTGTATTGTAAACAATGTATGATGTGTATGAATATAGAATATGTTGGTTTTCCAAGGAAAAATCTATGTGTAATGTGTGTATTTTCCATTTTATCATTTTTGTTCTTTTATTGAAAATATGTTTTTATTAAATAATTGTACAAGGTTAAAATTTACAATCATTAAACGAGGGGGGGAGGGGTCGTAAAAACTCTTAGCACTAGAAGTCACTTATGTATTGTGGTAGAGGTAAGCCCAGTACCCATCATATTTTTATGTCACGGGTTGGTTATAAAGGGTCAAATTGGAGCAGTCTCAAGATTATATTGCTTTAACTCAGAAAATTGGGCCATAATGTACAGGAAAGTGAGGTCTTAATCTAACTTCAGTCATTAAGTTGTAGCAAGGGTGAGTAGGGGGAAGAAATTTTAGCAGAATGAAGAAGTTTTCTATGGACATCTGGTCTTCCAGTAGACCAAAGAGGAAAGAATTAAATACAAGATCTTCTTGAAATTCAAATCTTAGAGGAACTGAAATAAATTATAATAGAATTACAATCAAACATTCATCATATCACAGTTACAACAATCCATGTGAATCAGTCATCATGAATCATCTCAGTAATAGAGGCAAATAATCTAGAGTAAGAAATTTGAATTTCATTAAACAAGAAGTCTCAAATATAGATACATAGCCAGAAAATCAAAAGCTTCATTAAAATTTACAATACGGGAGCTTTGCTCTACCATCGACCATTACAAAATATAAAAAAATGAGTATATATACTCAAAGCAACTTTCTCCCTACAGAAACACACTTTGGTCATGCATTCAAGTCTTGGCATATGCATCTTCTTCTTTCAGGATGCACTTGCACTCTTCTGTTAGACGCAAGATTAGATCGATATGGGTTTCTCAGGAAAATTCATGACAAGGAAAATTTTGGCTGACAATCTTCCCTCCATGGCTAGATTTTCCTTACTTTCCATTTATGTGATGAGACAAGGTTTCAACTACCATACCAATTTTCATTAACTACATTCATTGGGATCATGACGAAGCCTAACAACCATGAATATTCTAGGTGAGCTCACAATTCCTTTGTCACACGCGACCACGGGCCTTGACCTCATGCTTATCCCTCTGAAAACTTGAGATTTTGAATTTGGGATTTTTCACTCCTCTTGATTTCAAATATCCTGATGATTTCTCCCGTGAAATGGCCCATTTGGATCAATGGTTGGATTTACCATGAATCTAACGGCCAGGATCAACTCCTCGAACAATCTCAGCTGGCCGCCTCTTTGACAGGCACCTGCTTTCCATTGGACCTTGCTTTCCATACGACCCTGGGATGTGATCATGGGACCAACTCTTAGGTGCATCACAATTTCACATTTCGCTAACTCCTGATGTGCTCCATGCTCAAACCTCCGAGTCACGAAATTGCGATTTCTTGGATCAGGTGACACACGTCTCTTTACATTGGATGGCCTAGATTGTATCAGTGTTTTGGGACTTTGGGCCATCAACAATTCTCACCCCAATTTTCTCAAAAGACTTTCTTCGTGGTTCAAATCCTACGCCACATGCCCCTCTAGAATGAATGGCTAAGATCAACCTCACGATTTCAGACCTTTGTTCGATGTTAAACCTAGTGCAACTTCATGATTCCGATCTCCTGATGACCATCGATCCGCTCCACCTGGTGGATCTCCGACATTGAACACTGATCTTTCTCACTCACTTGATTTGAATCCATATTTGACTGCTCTAGGTGTGGCATTTGGTTTTTACGATTGCTTCCTGCGAACACTACATGGATGACTGGATAAAGGTTCAGGAAAGAAAAAGGATCAATGACAAAGGTAAAGAGAGAAGTGCTCAAATTTAGGAGAAACCAAAAAATCTTAGGGCTGGTATTTCTCTGGCAAGCTGCTAGGGAAAAACAGGTCTATCAAGTAGGTGAGGACAAACAACAGAAAACTAGAAGTTGAGAGTAAAACTTACTGTTGCACCTCTTTCGTCACCTTAGTGAGAAAAACATAGGTGCTTACAAGCTTAGTTGGGTTTGATAAGAAGGAAAATTGTAAGGAAAAGGGTTAGAGAAAGAAATATAAAAGAAAAAATAATAATTAAACTAAGAAATAAAATAAAAACTAAACTAATGAGCATAGGGACATAAGAACAAAAGAAACAATAAGACTCATGTCACCAATGGCAAGGTTGACATTAGTGAAAGAATACATCGAGAAGAAAGAGGACTATGATTCCCTTCTTCCTCCAAGGGAGGGCTCTTGGACCCCCACAAATAAGATCTTCTTACAACTTTGAATGAAAATGGTGAAAGAATTCCTTGCAAATCCACTCAATGAGTGAGATGGATTGCTCAATGTAATGGTGCTAAGATACTCTTAATGAAAATAGAGGATTCCTCAAGAGAATAGTAGCAGCATAACTTTGCTATTGAAATTCCTTAAGAATGAAGTACTCCCATGGCCTTGTTTTATAACACCTCTTTGAGGTATTGTGCAACCATATTGTAGTGTGAAAAGAGGCTAATTAGGAATTTTTTAGGTATTTTACCAGCCACCCAGTTGGATTCAGTACAGATTTGAGTGTCAAATCAACTTGGAAGTTGAACTAGAAGTGGGTGGGAGGCCGACCACTCTCATAAATGCATCGTTCTCAGATGTGCACGGATTTTAGCAGCCACAGTCATGCATCAGGCACATGTGCGCTTTTCCTATGTTTTTGTTTTACGCATGTGCACATGTGCCCTATGTAGTCATAACACACTTTAATTTTATCACTGGTTGTATAGTTTTTGACCCTTTGGAAATTATTTTGTGGCAATTTTGGTCCATGGGTGACCTCATAACTGTTTGACGATGCTGGATTCTTGTAACCATTTACGGACGAAATTTCAGTGATAACACTTACGACTGGGTCTGCAAAAGGAGAACAAACAAGTAAAAACATAGACCAAGGTAGAAATAAAAAACCCCTAAGGCTATGACAATATTATGTGCTAACATTTGGCTCCACAGGGGATCACATGCTCCCTGCGAGCTACAAATAAAACACAACTCCAATGCCTTTCTTTGGGTTATGGAGTCTCCTATAAAACATGGACAGAATTTACAATGGTGGAACACCAATTGCGGCTTCAAACAAAATATTTTTTAGGAAGTGCCCATTTACTGGGCCACCGAAAACTTCATCACCCTCCAAATTCTGCAACCTGTAAGTGTTGTTGGGAAATGATTCAAAAATTTTGAAGGGGTTGATCCAAAGGGATTCAAATTTTCCATTCTTTCCCTTGTCCTATCTCAGTGCATCCCATTTGAGGACCAGATCTCCCGGCTAGAAATCCTCCTTATTTCTCTTCCTATCAAAGGCCTGCTTGATTTTCTGCTAATGTTGATGCGCTCTATGCAGAAGTTGGTCTCTTTCCCGCTACACTTCTACCAGTTGATGTATCCTCCTGATCATGTCATTAGGCTCTTCATGGAAGTATTGGAATAATTTTTCCACAGGCAGGGCGAGTTGGGAAGGAAAAACGTCTTCAGTCCTATATATAAGTTTGAAAGGAGAGATGCCCAAAGACCTCTTTTTTGTCACTCTATTAGCCCACAAAAAAAGTTTGAGTTTTGAATCCCATGCTTTCTTGGTGTCCTCTAACATCCTTTTGATAATATTTATAAGGATTTTATTAGAGGACTCTGCCAGTCCATTCCCTTGTGGATAGTAAGGGGTTGAGTGGATTAATGAAATTATGAAATGCTCAAAAAAGTTGATCAACGGTTTGGCCCTGAAGGAAGCATCATTATCAGTAACAATTGTATCTGGGAAACCAAAACTTGATATAATATCTTCGAGAAAACCAATGATCACTTTGTGATTAGTGCTCCTGATGGGGATAGATTCTATCCACTTGGTGAAATAATCTATTGCAGACAAAATCCACTTGTGTTGACCACTTGAAGGAGGATGAATTTCCCCAATAAAGTCTAGGACCCATTACTGAAAGGGCCTTGAAGCTAGTACATGATTCAATGGAAGATACTTGAGGCATTGCTTCCTAGAGAACTTCTAACATTTAATACAAGACCTGATTTTTGCATAGACATCATTGAATAGAGTAGGCTAGTAGTACCCATCCCCAAGAATTTTGTAAGTTGTGGTCTTCCAGAAATCATGTCCCCTGCATAGCATATTATAGAACTCAAATATAATCTTTTGGGCCTCTTGTGGGTCTAGACATCTCAAGAGAAATACTAATGGGTCTTTCTAGTACAATACCTGGTCAATAAGGAAATACCTAATATCTTTGAGCTTTAAAGATCTTGCCTTGCCTTCTCCCATACCATCTGGAGGTCGCAACTCTTGCATAAAATATTTAATGTCCTTATACCAGGTCCATTCTTACAATGGAGGGTTGTCCTGAGAAATTTTATCAGATAGATCATCTTGTTGATCTTCTGAAAAAGTGTCGATGAAATTGACCCCCAAAGATTTACAATTAGATTCAGCCAATAACTTGTCTAAACCCCGACCTTTAACTAGCTTGGTGGGTTTTATTTCCAAATAAAATTCAAGGATTCTAGAAATCCACTTGTTCCTCCTCTCGTCTATGCTAGTTCGAATGAGAATGTCCTTCACAGAAGCTGAAGGAACATATGTAATGAATTTTGAATGAAAAACATAGACTCTCAAAGATTTGAGAGATTTCACCAAGGCATAGGCATGCTTCTTCATGAGGTCATATTTCACCTCAGCATCTCTCAATGCCCGACTGAAAAAGGAAATGGGATGCTCCAACCCTTGAACATTTTTCTGCAATAGAACAACCGCTACAGTGTCAAATGAAGCAAATGAAAAAATGAGGAAATCCTTTGAGTAATCAGGACTAATAAGCATAGGTGCTTTAGTCAAGGCCCTCTTTATTTGATCAAAGGAACTTCAAGTCTCGACAGTCCATCTGACTTTGTTTCCTTTCCTTAACATGGTTGTTACAAGCTTTACCATCTCAACAAAGTTGGAAACAAACCTCCTCAGAAAATTAATTTTTCCCAAGAAAGACTGGACTTATTTCCTGAATCTCAGGAGTGACAAGGTTTGGATTGATTCAACTCTACTGGGATCAATCCTGACTCCTTCAGTTGATACTACGTGGCCCAACAATTTTCCCTCCTTCATAGAAAACATAGACTTCTTGGGATTTAAGGAGAGACCAAATTTCCTGCATTTCAGGAAAACCCTTTTTAAATGCTCACATTACTCTCTATCTAATCTAGAAAAGACTGTAATGTCATCCAGATAGATGACCACACACTTTTCCTTTTCTCCAATGAAAGTGATATCCATGGCTCTTTGAAAGGTCTCCCCCACATTCATCAATCCAAAGGGCATTTTTCCATACATGAATGTACCCCAAGGAGTGGTGAAGGTTGTTTTTTCTCTGTTGTTAGGTAGGAACGATATCTGATTATATCCTGAAAAGTTGTCAATCATGGATATCATTGATGTGCCAATTACCCTTTGTAATATGTGTTCCATTTTCATCAAGGGCTAATTGCCTTTCTTTGAGCTCCTATTCAGATTCTTGAAATTGAAACAAAGTCTGATTTCTCCATTCTTCTTCCTTACTGGGACCAGGTTGGCCACCCATTCAGAATACCTCAAAGGGACGATGATCTGGGCATCCAACAACTTTTTTACCTCTTTCTCCATAGCATGAAACAACATAAGATTTATCTGTCTTAATTTCTTCCTAAATGGTTTGGCTTCCTCTTTCAATGGGATCTTGTGCTCAATGACACTCATGCCATATGTTATGAGGTATTTGTAGGTCTAGGAAAACACATTAGAAAATTCCCTTAACAATTCAACATACATGACCCTCTACTCCTTTGACAAATTGCTTGACAGCTTGAAAAATTTGGGATTCCCCTCTGTGTCAATGTTGCACTCAGCTACATCAACATCCTTATTTGGGACTTTACCTTTTATTTCCACATCATTTCTATCAAATAATATTTCCAAAGGGACTAGTCCCTTAAGGATGTGGTTGTTGGGTAACTGGACAATGTGATGATCAACAATCTTGTTCAAAAAAACATCAGGATGAGGATGTATTTCAAATTTGGAATATTCATCAATGTGTAATGATGAAAACTCATCAACAATATCCATGAATATTTTGATCTCAAGATCATCCTAAAACACTTTCCAATTCTTGACGTTGTGAGGTATGGAGGGTCTATATTTTACTTCTACATCATACTTGAGCTTGGGTAGCCTCAGGATTCTGAAATTGCTTGCCGCTATAGCCAAAGAGTCAACCCTGACATTCTCTTCCCTGGGAACAAATTAAATGTTGAAAGCCAAGAAAAAACTGTCAATGAGGTCCCATACTTCATTTCTATATGATTTCAGCCGAGGGTGCTTAGCCTGATAAATAATTCCGATCTGCTTGACAATCAACTCAACATCTCCAAACACTAAGATCTCTTCAATCCCTATGTCCTTTGCAGCCCTCAAACCCAAAACACGAGATTCATATTCTACCACATTATTGGTAGTTTCAAATTCTAACTTGTAGGCCAGAGATATAGTTTCTTGAGCAGGGGAAACAAGGACTACTCCAGCACCAACACCTTCTCTAGAAGAGGCTCCATCAAAGAACATTTTCCAGACAGAGGTAATCGAAGGAGAATATTCACAGAGAGTAATGGACTTTCTTATCTCAAGAGGGGGCTTAGGAGCATCAATGAGCTGCAATAATATGGATCCCAAATTAGTGTCAAGTGAAAAGATAGAATGGTTGGTGGGATATGCTTCATCGTTGATAATGTAGG
>ML814596.1:58234-90029 GCA_009831015.1 Picea engelmannii
TATGGAGATCAAAGAATTGCTCCATCTGAAGTATCCATGTGATTGGGTCCTTGCCATCAAACTTCCGCATATCAATCTTAGGAACGTGGTTGGTCTTCAAACCAGAGTTGGAGTTTCTTCATTCTTTATTCACCTTCCTTGTGTCCTCATCATGAATTTCATGGGATACATTTTCACTTTTGGGTGTCTTCTCTATTATGAAATTTCTCATTACTTCCATGATCTCCCCTTTTAAGCCATCCATCAACTTAGCTTCCATTGAATCCATCTTAGCTTCCATTGAATCCATCTTAGTATCCAACTTAGCTTCCATTTAATTCATCATCTCTTGTAGTTCATCTTTAGTTATTGTCTTCTTTTGTAAATCATTTATGTCCCTTCGCATTTCTTCACCTTCATCAAGAGTCCAATTAGGATTTTCTGGAGGCTTATTTGGTGTATAAGGTCCCTTTTTGGGTGGCATGTTGGCCAAATATCACTTCTAAGTCTTGATTTTGAGGTGGTTCTGCTAGACAATATTTATTCTGTTCTATCTCCCAAGTTTCGTCCCTTATAGGTATGAAACTTTCTTTTAGGTAGTTCTCTGATATTTCTTCTCTGCAATGCCACAGGTCTGATCAAAATTGGATGTGCCAAGTGGAATTTACGGTAACTTCCTCACAACTTGTCGATTTATGTCCTTTCCAGGAGATCTCACTTGTATAGAATGCCCCGCACAAAATAATTGATATCAAATTCTGAAACTCGCACCCAAAATACTACAGACTGTCCATGATCCAATGCAACCAGTCCCACTCAATTTTGATACTCTAGAAATAAGTTATTCTTGTTTTACCTGGAACACTTTCTTGAGACTAGTCAATAGGACTAGTCAGATACCCTATCTTACACAAGGTGTATCTACAACTTTAAGATGATCCAGAAGGTGAAATTTTTACCACAGATGTATTTCTAATTTCTGTAAATGGCCTCTAAAGTACAGAGTCTGAAACGTTATAGAAATTGTTTTATAGCGAAAATTCCTCAATGACTCATTTCAGGGTGATTCCAGAACCCTATCTTGTACAGGCTGTGTATCCGAAAGTATAAGGCCTCAGGAGCTGAATTTTTAACCCAACGTACCTTGATCCGTGTACTAAATACCCTCCAAGCAATTCCTTATGAAACATTGTAGAGAAAAAGTTATAGCGAAAATTCCACGGTGTCTCAGATGTAGCAGCAAAACCCCAAGACCTTGAGCTCTGAAACCATATGTTAAGAACCAAACATCAATATAGCATAGAAAAACCTCA
The DNA here is from genome assembly GCA_009831015.1 of Picea engelmannii. Classification (NCBI taxonomy): domain Eukaryota; kingdom Viridiplantae; phylum Streptophyta; class Pinopsida; order Pinales; family Pinaceae; genus Picea; species Picea engelmannii. Next base: position 59,527 of record ML814596.1, read on the forward strand.
GGAAAAGTACTCAACGCCTTGAAAAAGAGATAATTTCAGATAATAAGCCTCTTCTAGGGGGCAACCTCCTTTTACCCCACTTAAATGTTCAAGTACAAGATGATTCAAAATGAAAATGTCTCCTTGGTATATATAGGAGACTAGGAGGTTTAATGGCCTAAAGCCAACATAAATAAAATAGCATTACTAATCTAATATGCCCCTATTAAGTGGTAATGAGCCAATATTAGGGCTTAACACTTACCCTCGATTACAATGCATATATCTCTCTCAAAAAATTACTCTAAGATCATATCCAACACTATATCCACAACTAGATCGCTCAAGCATTAACAAACAAAAAACTAGATCTCCTCATACCACAATACATATTTATACTACAAAAAAGGGTTAATACCCATTACAACAATGACCAAAACCCTAACCCACTAACCCTAGGTGGATTAGGTTTGTCCACTTTATAACTCTCTGTGCATCGTTGGTCCAATATACAACTGTTTTCCTCATTGATATGAGTCCTTCTCCCTTCCTTTAACTTTCTTTTTTCCTCGACGCTTATTTTCCCTGTTTTTCGGCATGCACTCCTTTTCTATTCCATTTTTAACTATCTTCATTAATTTTTGCATTGTTCTCCAAAATGGCCTATACCAACAAGCCCCCAACACTCACCTGTGTAGCTTGTCCCAAGCCACTCAGGTAGTGTGTGCCTCCTGCACCGACTTCTCTAGATCCTGGAACCTGCCTGGAATTTCTTCAACTTGAGATTTTACTTGTGCACTCTTCTTTGCTATAGCCTCCATATTCTACATATTAATAGGCTCCTTCAACCATTTTCTACCCTCCAATTCAACCTATTCAATCTGACCCTTAGTTACGTCAATATGTTTCAGAATTTTCTTTGTGCCTTCTTGTACTGGTTCCAACTGCGCCTACCTTAACTGCTTCTCTACTTGGATAGTCTTGAACTCTTCCTGCAAGTTCTTCATTTCTTCGCACTCCTCAATCTGTCCAGGATTGTCACTATCTTCTACTTTTTCTTCAGTTCTTGTAGTGTTGTGTTTACACCTTCATATTTATACTATAACTCCTGTAGTTTTCCATCCTCCTACAGATTTTTCCATAACTGCATGCTTTTATTGTACAACTCTATGATTTACTTAATGATCAACGCAATGCATTCCATATGACCTGTAGCCTTCTACTCCCTTTATGTCCTTACCTCTAGTGGAGTAGTCGGTACTAGAAGATCTATCAAATCTGCAATGTGGGCTCTGTAAGCCTCCATAGCTCATTATATCTTCTCAATCTTACCCTCTATGCATACATTCTCCCCTTGTGCACTGTCAGCAATAGTTTTGAACACTTCTTCCACTTTTTTCTATAATATTCCAGTGTGTTTCTTCGTTTCTTCCCTCTCGAATTGCACTTGTTTAAGTGTCATCTCCATTGTCTTCCTTACTTCATTTGCCAATTGTAAACTTGTCGCATATTCGTAGATTCTCAACTGAATTTACTCCGTGACAATGATTTGAAGTTTATATAATGCCTTTGTTGGAATCTTGGGAAGTGCCAACTCCAAATGATCTATGTCTTTCAATGGCTTCTTGATTGTCTCATCATCTATCTACAACATTTCATGAGTTATACAAAAATGTTCATTCGTCATGGTTATTATCTACATTGTCTCCTATTCTGGAACTATCCTTTCTTGAGAAGTTTGTTTATGTTGTGTCTGTTCTTTCTATTGCGTTGTTGTGAGTTGCAATTTCTCCAATGCATCCTTAACCTATATAAATTTATTTTCTATACCCTCCCTTTCTTTCTCATCATCATATGATGAATATTCCATGTGGTCCTGTACTTTCTCTATGACTAACTCAACATCATCCTATGTCAATGTAAGTTGAGGAACCTCCTTCTGCACCTTCATATTCTTGCACTGGCTCACTTCCTGTAGCATTGTTCTCTTCAATGGCAGAGTCTCTGTTTGCACAGTTGTAGCTGGTACATCCAAATCTGGGAGACTTCCCCCTCCTGTTTCCTCTAGCATAGGAACATTAGCATATTTCTACACTCCTCCATTCAGTTCTACTATGTGATCCTTTTCCTTAGTTGGTGCCTTATGGATAATATCTTTCTTCCTTGGATTTTTTATGTTTGAACTAACCCCTGTTTCTTTGGCATTCTTTGTTTCCTTCCTTTTATTCATTGTTGGGCTGGTTGACTATTTTGAAGGGCCAACCTCTCCTTTATTCTTGTATTTTGATACCTTCTTTGGAATCATTGGCGCCTTCCATTCTTCAGGCCAATCCGTCATGTCCCACTTCAGTTCCTCTCTTGTGACACAATATCTAAATTGTAACCACTCCTTCTTAGGATCCCTCTTGGCTTGGATCCACATGTTGTGTCTAAAAGCCTTAAAATCTGTTATTCCTTGATTTTCCCTCACCACTTCTTGTGGTATTATCCATGTACTAACTATATTTTCTTGCATCTCTTCAAACATCATGGAGAAAATGATGGAATTTTCCTTCCTTTTCTTCAAATCTAAGGTGTGGCATAGTGTTGTGTATTTCGTTGTGCGACACTTTCCCAGCCTCTGGTAAAATCCTATTTTGGTTATTCGTACCCCACCAAGGATATTAATATAATTAACCAGGAATAATGAAACTCTCTACCTAAATATCCGCATATTTGCAATCCTATAGAAAAAAATTTAGTAGGTAAAGAGCCCAACTGAGTAGACTCCCCTTCACGCACTATGTGATTGCTGCTATTACTCCTGCATGAGCTTCCTCCTTGTGACATTTTCTCAAAAGATTACATGCCGTCAATTTTGTTGAAAAATTAATTTTTGGATCATTTATATGTCTAATTACCATTCCCATTGAACCTCTGTCAGTCTCATATTTTGTCTTGATCTCATCTGTCAGATTGTTCACTTTGGTTTTATCATCCATGTATTATTTTGGTTTTGCACCGTCTATTTGTAAACCTATAATTTCTACAATTAATGGCCTATCGATCCATAATATTCCTCCATGTATGAGTGCTAACATATGTTTAACACATGCATTTACATATTTTCCTCTTCCAAAATGAGGAATCTCTAACAGGTTCATGATCCCTGTGTTATGAAGGCCTGCAATCCATTGTTTCAGCTCCAAAATGGGATCCCCTGATGAACTCTCTCCTCTAATCTCCATTTACACTTGATGCACAAACTCAGGGAACTTCCTTGTGTCTGCCACATCGTTATAAACATACCTAAGTTTGTTAATAGACCCTAACATGTCACCAACTACTTTGAATCCATATGGTATTTTTGGTAGTGATAGTATTAACTCATGTTTTCTTGGTTTTCTTGGTGCAACAGGTTTTTCCCTAGTATTCTTCTTTCCTGCTGATGGACTTGAAATTTATTCCTAGTTCTCTTCCTCATCTTCTTATGTGTCCGAGTCTTGATGGTTCATGATATCATCCACCTGTACTTGTTCCTGTGACTACTACGTTGTCTTTGCTACATGGTGTTGTACTTCATCAGAATCTATTATTTCATAATATTCCACAATTGTCTCTACCTACGGTTGTTCTGTGCTTGATCCAAGTTTCTATGTGAGGTTATTCTTTGTGTTACAGTTTTTTGTTTCACCCTGTGTGTCAACATCCATTTCCTTTGTCACCCAAACCTATTTTTATTATACAATGGTGGGAATAACCAGCTTGATGACTGGTTAAGGAGTGGCATCCATGTCCACCACTCCCTCCAGCTAAATTTTTTCCCCATCGGTTGTTGTGTCCTATGGTGACCTCACGAGACTTCTCATTTTTATTGCAATCCAACTGGGAGTTCCAAACTTTGGTTGTTCCATTCTGCTAAATTATGAAAGAGTTACTCTGAATATTGAGTAAATAACTTGGGGTCACCTACTCGCACCGATTTTTATTCCTTATATATCATTTTCACAAAGTCACAATGAGTCTTCTTGTTCACATTTTGTTCTTCTATAAGTCGTTCCATAAATTCTCTGTTGCACTGTACTTTTTTCGACAACCGATTTTTTCCTTTTTTCTGACTACTTTTTGTATCGGCGCATTGATTTTTCTTCTTGGTCACCTTTTTATGTTGCATAGTGTATTCCTATTCTTTCAAACCAATTTATATCTTATGTGTTTTGTATCATATAATTACATGTGTAAAACTTATCCATCTACTTCATCTTTTTGTATTTTTCTTCTTTTTCCACTTTTTTTTTCTTTTCTTATTTTCTTTACTATATACACTATGTACAATTGTTTTTCCTGTGTTGCAACTACTAAGTGTTACTTGATGAAATTTCCTTATTCATTTTCATTCGAATTACAATCATCATTCCTTGAATTTATTTTCCTGCTATATCCTACAACTGCAAAACACCTCTATCTGTGACAAACTTTATCTAATATGACCCTAGACAATGCATCATGAATTTCCATGGGTGTTGTAAGTACTTACTGTCATAGAGGAGAACCAAATATCCTTCCTTAAATTTTTCCTTCTTGATTTTTCTATCATGCCAAGATTTTTCTTTGGATTTCTATACTTATTGATGGAAACTAGCGATAATACTATCCTCTTCTAGTTCCATAAGTTGAGACAATCTTTCTTGAACTACGCCTCTTTCTGTCATGTTTGTAATGGTTGCAATGCATTGAATAGGTATCAAATATTCCAAAGGAACTAATACTTCCTAACCATACACCAATCTGAAAGGTGTCTTCCCTATGATTTTATTGCATGTAGTTCTATACTCTTGTAATACTGTTGGTATCTTCAAATCCTGATCATCCCTGTTCACATTGCAAATTTTAGTTAGGGCATTCTCCAAAATCTTATTAAATGCTTCCACTGTTCCATTATCTTGAGGATGGTATAGAGTGATCTTCTAATGGTGTATCTCAAATTCCTTAGTCATTTCCTGAATGGTACTATTGATGAAATGAGTTCCCTGATCACCCATCAAAATCCTAGGGTATCCAAATCTTGTAATTACTTGTTCAAAGAAGAAGTGCATTGTAGTCTTTTAGCACTGTTGCTTCATCACATATGGTTAAATATTTTGTCATTATAATGATATATCTTGTTCCTAATCTTCTCATTAGCGGATTGATTTGTCCTACAAAGTCAATTTCCCATTTTTCAAACACTTTAATAGTTATATGAGGTTTTAATGGCATCTCATCCCTCTTGGATGACTTTCCTACCCTCTGACAGACATCACAATTATGAAAATACTTCTTTCCATATTTAGAAACTATTGGCCACCATAATATTTCATGTAATATCTTCTATGCAATGGATTTTCCTACATAATTTCCTCCAACAATTACTTCATGTTCTTCTACTAAGATGATAGGACATTCATGTTCCATGACACATCTCCTTAAAATATTGTCTGCACCTAGTTTATACAAGTGTCCTTCAATAAGTTGATAATTTTCATCTCTAACCACTAATTTCTTCTTCTACGCAGTGGTGTATTCCTTTGGGGAAAATCTCATGCTAAAAAATTCAATTATATTAGCAAAATATTCATCAACAATCTGCACTGAAAATATTTGTGCATCAAGAAAATTTTCCTCCAAACTGTTTGGTTCCTCTCCATTAGTTATCCTGGACAGATGATCTAGACTTGCATTCAATCTTCCATGTTTCACAACTACTTGAAAATCAAACTCTTGAAATAACAACAACCATATACATATTATTCCCCCCAACACTCACTTGTTGACCATCTATTTAAGAGCATAGTGATTTGTGAACATCTTAAAATGTTGGCCCAATAAATAGTGTCTAAAATTTTGCAATGCATATACCATAGCCAATCCTTCTCTCTCTACTATATTATAATTATTTTCTGACTCTGATAGTTTCCTACTTGCAAATGATATTGGGTGATGTATGTCACCTTCTCCTGGCTATGTCAATACTTCTCTAAGTGCTATTGAAGAGGCATCCACATGAACATAGAATGCTTTTGACCAATCTAGAAACACTAGAATTGGTGTTGTCACCACTTTCTCCTTTAAGATGTCCAAACTTTGTTGCCACTCATCATTCAACTGAAACTTCACATCCTTCTTTAACAATTTCTCCATGGGCATAGTAATCGATGCATAGCTCTTTATGAATTTTCTATAGTAGCATGCATGAATTAGTGTATCTCACATTTGGTGCACTGACATAGGTGGTGGTAAATTAACAATGACAATAATATTTGCATGATCAACTAGAAGACCATGTTTACACACCACATTACCTAGAAAAATTCCAAATGGTGCATTGAATATGGATTTCTTAATATTCAAAGAGATTTGAAACTATCTACACATGTCTAGCATTAATATTAAAACTTCAACCTCCAAAAATTTATGTATACAATATTTAAATGTAGCTACCACTACTCTTGATAATATAGCATGGGAATTATTCAATCCAAATGGAATAATTGTATACTAATATGACCCCCATTATATGGAAAATTTAGTCTTATGATGATCCTCTGGTGCTATTGTGACCTGCTAACCCTAAAAATCCATCAGTAAATGAGTATTCTTCTTTTCCTTCTACATTATCCAATACCTCATATGTAAATGGAGTAGGGAAAGGATCATGTAGACATGCACCATTCAACTTCCTCAGGTTTATATAAATCCTTATTCCCCCTTTTTTCTTCTCCTCAACTACCGTAGGGCTAATTCACTCATATTCTTCCACAGGCTATATTCTACCATCCTCTAACATTTTTATCAATTTATGCCTTCACTTCTATTTATATATTGGATTCAACCTATAGAGTCTATGTCTTATTGGTCTAGAATTTGGTTGTAAATAAATATTCATTTATAGAAGTTCTCCTTCTACCCCTTTCATTTCTAAAAAATGTCATTGGAAATAGGTAACTATACTTGAGCATTAAATCTATTTTTCTTTCCATTGTCTGGTTATCCCAATAGTCACCAATACTTTCAATCTTTGGATTTTCTTATTTTCCAATATTTATCTTCTTTATCTTCAGTGGTGCAAAAATTCTTTTGACTATAATTGTGGACCTTCTACTACTCTTTCCCCTTCAACTTTTGTTATTTGAATATTGCGTCGGTTTTCTTCTACTGGGTCTTCTTCTGCGATGCGGTAACAATGTAACAATTGTATGATTGTTTGTCTATTCTGATTTTAGTAACATGTTAGAATTTCAACTTCAGGTTCTTCAAAAATATTCTCTTTTATCTACTTCAGTCTTTCATCCATCACTGAATTCTCATGTTCAAATGAAAACGCGATCACAAATTTTTGCTACAAAGCTTCCCAATTTCTAGTTCCTCTCTGCAGCTCCAATTTTGTATACCAATTTATTGGTATGCCTTCTATTGTATGGATGAAGTGGTGGGTCCACTCATCAAGTGGTACTAGTCTCCATTGGATTATGCATATTTCTATACGTTCCCTGGGTTGTCCCATTCCATCATATTTCTCCATATATTTATTCTCCTGTTCTGCGCCAAATATGATGCACAATAATATTTTGCATTGATACCAATCCCGAATATTTTGTTTATGAGTACCCCACCAATGTGAATGTGTTTATTTAAAGGAAATATCTAAAACTAATAGCCTCTAAATTTCGAGGACTTGTAATTCAAACTTTGTTAAGAATTCTTCCAAATCATTTTGACCATAAAAACTTGGAGGTTCACTTGCCTTTGTGCCAACCCATATTAGTGTGCGTGTCATTCTTGCACATATTATGGTAGATATTAGTGTGTGTGTCAACCCATATTAGTGCGCATGTCATTCTTTCACATCTTTTGGTAGATATTATCTCATGTAAGCGTTGTTTCCAATTCTATGGTCCTGTGTCATAATCTAAAGCACAAAAATTGATGCTTCTCTAGCTAGGCATTGCATCTGTTGTTGGGTTAATGTAATCTTCCTCATGCATAGTAGTTCTATATAACTGGTTTATATCTTTTGTGATAAATTTTTCTATCGTTGGTTCAACATATATTCCACCTTCTGAAGGATATAATGGTGCTATGACTCTATATTCTCCCGATTCAAAGATCAGTTTCCTAGTATTCAAGTTGTTGATATCTTGATTGTCAAATTCCCAATCCAGTCCCAACAATGTTGGATAAGGTGTAGTATTATCCACAATATCAATGACCTCAAAATATTCCATAGTGTGCACACCATCTAAATCCACTAGTATTCCCTTCAATCGACCAATTGGTATCACTCTATGTTGGTTTTCTTGTGTAGGTTCTTAGGAAGAACATTTACCTCAAATCCCAAATCTAATATGATGTCACCCATGTTAAAGTCTCGAATATGTTCATTCAGTATGAATTCCTTTTTTTAATGTCTTCCTACAGACATGATTTACTTTCTTTTCTTCTAGTTGTATCTCTTCTCTAGAATTGCATTTTGATAACAAACCTTGTAACATTTATATATATGTTTGATCATTCAATAACTTCAAGCAAGATACTAGAAAGTTTCTTAGATTAGTTACCTTTTATGAAGGTTGATCTCTACTGGTATGATCATATGGATGATGCATATCATATACTAGCACATCATATCCTAGATGTGCATTTGAAGTAGAAGCAATATTTTCCTTCAGAATTTCTTGTCTTGCCTCCTTAAATGTCTCTTTTTCATTGCATGCATCAAAAGGTTGTTGAGGTGTTTTAATATTTCTGACCCAATAGTGTTGGTTCTGATTTTCATTTCCTGTGTATACTCCTATATTGGTTCCACCTCGAGTAACTATATTGATATTTTTCCCATCATCTCTCTAGTTTTTGTGGAAATCCATTGAACATTTTGATTATTTTGATTCTTTTTTTATTGTATATTTGTCAGAAGTGTCAGACAGTCTTCTATAGTGTGATCTATTGCATGATAGTACAATCATTTCGTTGGTGGTATTGGAAAATCCCTTTAAAATTTTCCATGTTTCTGACAATTGTGGCAGGTTACAGGGCCTCTACCTCTTCCAAATCCTCCTATTCACTGTCCTCCTCTTCTGAATTATCTTATGTTGCCTTGATTATCTATGTGTGGTGTATTATACTATGGTACTTGATTATATTGAGGTGGTGCTCCAAACTACTACGCATTATTATATTGTTTCACATGTGGACCTGTCATTAGTTCAATCTGCATCCTATAAGCATCGTAAGTCCTTTCCTTTATAAGATCCATGGTTCTACAATTCTTGTCCTCATGTTATACAGACTTGCAAAAATTTAAGAATGTGCTCTTGGGAACTATTTGCTATTTTTGTATCAGTGGACAATGATAGAAATCATGTCCACGTGTTTTACAGATTTCACACCATACTCATCATGTAGGTAAGGGATTCGACAATCCTGCTCCTAAATACTGTGCCAATGTTGGGAACTCATTTTTACGGTGTCCTTCTATTTTTCATAAGGTACACCAAACAACTTCCCTCTTCTCCTTGCCTTTGTTCTAACTCAACTAAAATTCCATATTATTAAGATATTCTATTAGATCTTGTACAGTTGGATATGTATGCTTATATTGATTCTCTTCCAATTGCAAGGACTACTATAAAGCTTCAGCTTGAATCTAGAACTTATGTTTTATAAATGGTTATATATGTTGCATGTATTTTATAGTAAATTTCAACTTACCTTTCAATCTCTTGAACTTCTGATTGACTTCCCAAACTAACTCCCTTGGATTTTGTTTGATCTCTATCATCTCATTCATAAATTGATATTTTGAACTTGGTCGTTGGAACTCATTGATTAGTTTCTTTTTCACATCTGTGAGGATTTTCGATGTTCCTTTTGGATTGTTCACTGCTAGGCTCATAAAATCGTATAATGCATAGTTTCTGAATGTGATTGCAACCTGATCCAGTTTCATGTCTTAATCCATGACCTGTTTGGCTTCCAAAATCTTTTCACAAATAAATAAATGTTTCTTTTGATCCTCTGACCCTTCTCCATGACATTCTGGCAACTGAATGGTTGGATATGCCCCTACCATTGTAAATTTGGCAGTACTTCCTCCGCACGGTGTATATATTTGACTACTTCTACTTGAAATTGTACTTACACTTGAATTTCCATTAGTCCCTCAACCTATTGGAATCCTTCTTCCAATAATTGTTGGTTTTCTAAAATATTATTTCATTTCTGATTTCTTAGTTGCACATGGGGTCATGGGTTCTGTTATCACTAAGAGTCACCCTCCGACTGCAAGAGGATAAGATCATTACCCATCAAGAAAGGTAAATGGATTAAAATGGTTTTAGTAGGTGGATCAATGAGACTGAGGGGACAAGAAAAGATAATAGAAGTAACTGCAGATCAGTCCGGGACCATTGGTCTATGGAGTCATAAGTATCGTGAATAATGAAGGCATTTAAACTTCCTATCAGACAAAGGATTTATGTGGTGATGAGGATAAAGAAGACGGAAAATGTTTGAGTAATGAACCATGAAATATGGGAACGATGACAATAGATCCTCCATCACCTCAAGAATCCATAAATCAGATAGATTAGATCCATACAAGAAGAAAAACATAAAATATATGATGAACCATGAAAGATTGGCATGATGAAAACAGATCCTCCATCACCTCAGGAATCCATAAATCAGAGAGATTACATCCAGACAAGGAGAAACAGAACAACATCTAAACTAAGAACATGGTCTGATAAAAAACATTCAAAGGAATCTTCAATAACATAATATTTACAATACAAGCCCTCAAGCTTACAAACTAAAAAAATAGAGCCCCGCTCATGAAACTCTCTTGGCTCTCCAGCCTCTAAAAAACACCTCCTCTTACAAAATCTAAGATGATCTATTTATATCAGATCATTCCACAACTGCCAGGAGTGTAATCTGGCCACCTCATTTAAAGATTTTGTTTGTGCATCTTTTTGTCAAACTATGAGTGTTTCCTCCCATCATACATAATCTCATATCAGTATGGGCCTACAATACGAAACCTACAAGATGAAACTGTCCCTCGTGGTACCTCAAGCTGACATTTTTGTCTCCTTAGCTAGAGATTTCACGCCTTCTACTTATGGACTAAGCCGAGGCTTCAACTGCCAGTCCTTTTTCATTAACTAAATCCTCCTCGGGATCAGAGCGTGACTTAATGCCTAGGGGGCGACCTCATTCTTCTCTCAAATTTGTCATTATATAAGAACATGATTGTGGGACCTTCATAAGCAGTTTGTATGCATACCGCTCTTGATCTTGCAATTCACCACCTTCCACCATGTAGCTCTTTCACTATACCATGGTTTGAATTGCGAGACCGCTCAAGAATTTTATTGTTTGGGCATGTTTTGTCCTCGCAATGAAGTGTGGTCGGCGATCTAGTCACAATCTATGATCTAGGAAAGCCCCTCTTTTGCTGCCACATGCCACCCTTGGATGGACCCTTCTTCCTACTACAAATATCAATGACTCAAAATTACTTCTAGAGTTCGGTCTTCGGGCCTTTTCAATGCATAGCTCTTACAATCCTATGAAGTGTCGAATTCCTAAAGTGTGAGATCTGGCACCGTGTGTCCTCTTGTTTTGGGTGACTGAGATTTACTTTGGGATTTCGGGCTTCAAGAGTTTTCCTACTGCTTTCTAGCACAATCCTCTGAAGTGCAATATCTACCTCCACATGTCCTCTTGATTTGGATGACTGAGATTCACTTCAGGAGTTCGAGCTTCAGGAATTTTTCTTCTTCTTTCTCACACAATCCTTTGAAGTGTTGAATTCCTGAAGTGATATATTTGGTGATGCATGGCCTCATCCTTCAATGGCTCATATTTACTTTGGTACTTTGGGATGATTAGCTATTCGTTAATCGTTGCGTGAATTTTAAACTCTGACTGTCTGAGATCCACTAATTTGAATTGTATACGGAATCTCCATCATTGAAGCATGAACCTATCTGCTTGCCTGTATTTTAGCCTAAAATGGACTTTTTCTTAATGTTTCACTTGGACGCTTCTTGTGCAAACCATGGACTTGGATGACCTGCTACCCTTGAAAACTATATGTGATAACATGTTCCACACTAATTCTTATATGGAATGGAGAGCCTTCTTCTGTGCGAAACCCTTGACCTTTGGTTTTTCTCTCATATGTGGCACGCATGTGTTCCTCAATATGCTATGTAGCAAAAATATCCTCTAACTCTTATTCATCACATTCCAAGCCTTCTCGCTTGGTTGCTGCCCTCTTTTTATTATTAATGTTATACTAGTAAGGTCTTCTGCTACACCTATTTCCCACTTTATCCATTATTTCCTTGATCTATTCCTCATCCATCATAATGGGGTCCATTTATTTCTTCTTATAATCTCTATCTATATCCTTCTCCATATCTTATATCCTCCCTAGCGTTTTGTCGAGTCACCCCATGCACACAAAGTTATTTAGTTGTTGGACTCCATTGTCATCACACCTTTATCATACGTTAAAATATTGATTGACGTGTAGAGTGATATAATATACCTTCCTCTTGGCCCCTTCGGAAAATTATTCTCTACAACAATGTACGACTTTTCAGTATTGACTGCAAACTCGGTAATGAATCCTGTAATAATGTTGTCTAGCCAGAAATCCACTACGTGCATGAATTTATTGTTAACTTTCTGTATCTACACAATATTCTCAGTATTCCATTCTACCAGTCTTATTCAATTATTCGGGTGATTTTCCTTCAATATCAATATCCACTCCTACAACAAATGTGGAAATTCATAGAAAAATGCCTCATGAAGATGAGTAAATACGTACCTCTCCAAATATTGGTGTAATGTATACTTAGGGTTTCTATTATCTTTCTATGAAAACTCGAGCTATTTTGTTGACAACCATTGTTCAATATCTTGTTTACTAGTGGCATAGACCCCCTGCCCTCGGGCTGAGATCCGCTCAGGATCTTTTCCAAAACCACGCCAAGAGTTAATTAAACCCTTTGTTTAAGCCCGTGAAGGATTTTGGGTTTCGCAAGTTGGAGGTTCTTGATGCAATGCCACAACTCTTGCAATAGCTGAAACATGAAATGTCAATGAAGATTGACTCCTCCAAAGCGATGAGCACAGGCCACTTTTCACCCACTAGCTTCCAGCTTTCGGGACTAGAGCGAATAGCCAACAACCGTTCCTCTTCCTCTATGATTCCCCGACTCTGAAATTGTGCCTTGGACAAGATAGATGGTTGCGAGCCTCCCTCTATCCAATGATTCGCATTGTATCGGGATTTCGCCAACCGGGAATCCACAATGCTTAACCCAAACCACTGGTCACTCCACTCCCCAAACTTCGATGTGTGAATTCACATGTGAGATCAATGGTTCTTGTTGATCTGGATCTGACAGTCATTACTCCTCCTGAGCTTATGGGTGTTAAAAAGTCGCTCCATCCTAATCTCTTTGCTATTCTAAGAGATCCAATAGTTTACGGGATTTCGACACTTCCTTCTGAAGCAATTCAACAATCCAATTAAACATCTCAAGGAATTATAGCCAAATGAATTCATAAATGTCCATAAATTCCTCCAGAAATGTCCTACAAACTTGGTATCCCGATCATAAACAATACTCCTTGGCAAGCCGTGTAGTCTGACGACTTCCTTGAAAAACAGGTTCGCAATATGAGTTGTGTCACTGGTTTTCTGGCATGGTATGAAATGTGACATCTTTGAAAATCTGTCTACTACTAAAAATATTGAATCATATCTCCTTTGTGTCCTTGGCAGCCCCAATATGAAATCCATGCTAACAGCATCCCACAGCCTTTCCGATATGGGTAACGGTTGGTATAGCCCTGTGTTCTACCTTTCTCCTTTCGTGTATTGACAAATTTTGCACCTGTCCACAAATTTCTTCACATCTATCCTCATCCCTAGCCAAAAATATGAGTCATTCAACTTTGAGAATGTTTTTTCATGACCGAAGTGTCCGACCAATCCTCCGCTGTGTTTCTCCTTCAACAAATTCTCCCTCATGGAGCATTTAGGAATACATAGTTGATTTCCCCTGAACAATAATCTATCCTGGATCATGTATTCAGTCCATTGGATTCTATCCCTAAGAATTGGATTCTCAGATGCCTCATATGCCTCTTTGAATTTTGGATCATCCCTGTACATTTCCTTGATTTTATCAAAACCCAAAGTCTTGACTCTGAATTCCTGCATAAGCAAACATTTCCTGCTCAAAGCGTCAACAACTTTTTTAGTAGTTCCAAAAATATGCTTAATCACAAAAGTAAAATTCTGCATGTATTCAACCCATTTAGAATGCTTTTGGTTAAAATTCTCCTGTTAAGTCATGAATTGAAAAGCATTATTATCACTGTACAAAACAAACTCCTTGAGAAACAAATAGTGCCTCCATTTCTTCAGCGCTTGTATGACTGCATAGAATTCTATGTCATATGTGGAGTACTTGATCTTTGCTTCATTCAATTTTTTACTGAAATACACGATCGGTCTATTGTCTTGGCTCAAGAATACTCCAATGGAAAATCCACTCATGTCACACCTCACCTGGAATGTCTTGCTGAAATATGGAAAAACCATAATTGGTTGCTCAGTGATCTTCTTCTTTAGCAGGTTGAAGTTCTTCTCCACTTCCTCCATTCAGTGAAAAGATTTATGTCTTTTCTTCACCGTATCCATCATTGGTGCGCTAATTCCACTGAAGTTTCGGATGAATTTCCTATAGAATCTAGCCAAACCATGGAATCTTTAAACTTCAAATATTCTCTTCAGCGATGGCCAACCTTTAATCGCATTTATCTTTTCCAGATTCATTTTCAATCCATTTGCAGAGATAACAAAACCCAAATAAATAAGTTCTTCCCTCATAAGTGATGACTTCTTCATATTGATCAGCAATTTCTCTTGTTGTAACCTCCTCATCGCTACAGCTAAATGCTTTAAATGTTCTGCTTTAGTTTTGCTAAAAATTAATATATCATCAAGATATACAATGACGAATTTCCCAATGAAATCCTTCAAGACTTTGCTCATCAACCTCATGAAAGTACTGGGCGCATTTGTTAAGCCAAATGGAATGACAAGACATTCATATATCCCTTCATTCATCTTGAATGTTGTCTTCCATTCATCACCTTCTCTCATTCTAATTTGATGATATCCGCTTTTCAAATCAATCTTTGAAAAAAACTTTTCTCCACTCAAGAAATCCATCAAGTTTTCCATCCTTGGCAATGGTAGCCTATACCTGATGGTAATTTTGTTGATTTCCCTTGAGTCTGTACACATTCTCCAACAACCATCCTTTCTTGGGTTGAGCACTGTCGGAACAACGCATGGACTCAAGCTCTCCCGAATCAATTCTTTATCCATTAAGTCCCAGACCTGTCTCTTAACTTCTTCATTCTCCTACAACGTCAACCTGTACACTACTTTGTTCAGAAAAATAGCTCTAGGTATAATATTGATATGATGGCTTATACTCCTGATAGGTGGCAACGAACAAGGTAGTTTGTCCATTACTATATTAGCAAATTCTTCCAACAACTCCTGGATTTCTTCCAGTAAATCATCTATCCTAGTGTTGTTCAGAACAATTATGGGCTTCCTAACCACAATGAATTGCATGTCTTCCTTCTTCTTGACTTGCTTAAGAAGTTCCTTCCCACTCATGAGAAGTATAGTGTTTCTCATCTCTATTTTCACCTCTTTATCCTTAATTGACAGCAACATGTGTGTCCTACCACTTTTCTCCAGAGTGTACGTGTTCTTTCTCCCATCATGCACCACATTTTTTTCATATTTCCATGGTCTACCTAGAAACATATGACAAACATCCATGGGAATAACATCACATAATATCTCATCTTTATATCCTCCTATTTTAAATTCAACTAAACATTGTTCAATGACATTTACCTGATGTCCTTTTTGTATCTACAAAACTTTGTATGGGCTTGGATGCGTAACAGTCTCCATTTCTAGTTTTTCTACCATTTCCGTAGATACAAGATTATCTGTGCTACCGCTGTCTACTATGACCTTGCATACCCTATCTTTGGTTTTGCAAGCAGTCCGTGATCTAAAAATGAAGAAGACTTGAAAAACTTGAATAATTATTGCAAGTGAAATGTCATGTGTTTAAAGCAAATGGAACAGTTTTCAACACATAAATTAAGGATTACTTATGCAAAATACACATAGACAACAGCATAAATATTGAACATAAACACATATGCATAGCAATTGATAAAGGAGTTCACCCCTCTTCTGGGCTACATCTCCTGGTCCAGCTTCCAATGGATCATTATTATTAATTTCTCAAAAAGTACTCAAAAACATGTCTTACAATGCTCAAACTGACAAACCGATTGCTCCAATGGCTTCCCAGCATCCCAAAACCCCTGTCTGGGCTCTTTCAACACCTCAATCAGTCGAAAAATGAAGAAGTTAGGCCTCCTAGAAGTCTCCCTCTTCAAGCTTGTTGTCTCTGGTTCTACAATTCACACCCCCCTTGAGTGAACCTGGCTCACGTGCTCTTTTAAGCACAAAAACTCAGCACCGGGTGCAACTGCGCCAACGGTGCAAACTGTAGGATGGTTAAGGCGCCTCCAGCCCCTAACCACCTCGGTACCTGGGCATATGGCCATGTGACCTCGCGCGTTGGAAAATGGTGGTTATACCCGTCATAACCGTGCAACTACATGTGGTTTCAAACCCGCGCCAACATTTAACACACGGTTATATGAAACCATGGGTCTTGGTTTCAAACCCTGCGCCAATCATTTAACACGCGGTTATATATATATACAATGCAATACATTGCAATACAATGCAATACAATGCAATGTAATGCGCGCGCACCAAACGGTCGGGCCATAATATATGTTGGGTCATATGTAATACAAAGCGTCCACGGGTCGAGGCTAAGCCCCGGCCCGACCCCCCTTTTCATCCAAACATTAATCAACATTAAATATATATATTATGGCATAGTAATCAAGGAAAAAAGGGCGGTACTTTGGTTAGCGGAGAGTTATGAAGTCTTTACATAAAGGAGAGGTCCAGGGGTCGAACCCCATGGGCCTCAACACATTTTTATATATACCAAATAGCTAGTCAACGAGCGACACGTGGCACCAAGGGAATGGGCCAGGTGTCCTCACACTATTGACCACCAATGACACGTGTCATCCATTGATTCATCAATCATCAACCAATGAGAGTGTGCCATGTAACCCACCTAACATGTCATCGTATGGATGGTACGTCCCTGCCACATCACCATACAGATTGTATGGACAGGTACAGTCAACATCCAAAAATTTTGTTTGTTTGTCTTGGCGAATAGATCGTGATATCTCCTTCATACGGACTCCGTTTGAGAAAGTAAATATACCACCAGAATCAGGAAGACGAGACAGACGCAATGGCACTATTTTCGTCGCATTCCGAGCACTTTGAAAATTGAGCAAAATTTGATCCCCTGATCAGTCTGAAACATACTGTTTCTTTGGGTTGGGTTCTCTGGCTCCCTTTCTAATTTCAAGAGAACTTTCCTCATCATCAAAGATCTTCTGCCCTCAGCATCCTCTACCTCAACATTCTGTCCTTGGGCTTCGGAAATGTGATTTTCACCACCATATTTCTTCCTATATGGACACTCATAGGATTTATGTCCGATTTTTCCACAGATAAAGAATTTCACTTCGCCTCCTCTGCCTCTTCCTCTTCCTCTGACTCGAGAAAAAGTGTTTCTATCAGCATACTTCCTTCCCTGTGAGCTTCCTCCTCTCTCAGGTTGAGTTTGAGGTTTCTTCCCCTCTTCTTTAGGTCTTTGAGTTCTGTCTAGGGAAATCGTCTTGCCTCTTCTTTGACTTCTTCCTCGACCTCTTTGACCTTGCTTCTGGCTCAGCTTCTCTTCAACTTTCAGAGACATCTGATAAGAATCTTCTATGGTTCGAATGGTCATCATGCTCATCTCATATTGAAGATCATATCGTAGACCATTCATATACCTAGAAACTTTTTCATCATTGATTTCTCGATGACCTGCTCTAATGTTTATCCTATATAAATCTTCAATGTAATCTTTCACTGACATCAACTTTTGTCTCAAATTATACATCCTCCGAAATAGATTTATTTGATAATCTCTGGGTATAAACTTGGCTTTCATTTTTTCAACCATTCTATCCCATCTTTTGATTTTATGTTTTCCCTTGCAATGTCTATCAGCCTACAGTTCATCCCACCACAACACTGCATGCCCCTTAAGTCTAGTAACGACATGTTTGACCTTCTTGTCTTCCTCGACATCCTCATAGTCAAAGTATTTGTCTAGATCTCTAATCCAGTCTAGAATCTCTTCAACATCCAAGTTGCCTTCGTACATTGGAATGTCCATTTTTTCCTTAGTACCTATCCTAGCAACAACCTTGAATAAACGTTCTTCCGCAACATCTTCAACTGCAACTTCTTCATTTTCAGCTTCATTTTCTCTCTCATCTTCACTGATATCCCCAGCGTTAACTATGTGCCTCTATGTTGTCTCCATAGCACAAGCCTGGCACATAATTCATGCATTTCTCTTTCCACAGAAGGATCAGGCATTATCCTTTCTCTTCTTCTTGGTGGCATGGCTGCAGAATTACTCTCTTCTTGTCTCTTCTACAGAAAGCAAAGAATTTCTTCTGTGCTTTGATACCACAACTGGCATAGAACCCCTTCCCTTGGGCCAATATCCTCTCAGGATCTTTTCCAAAACCACAACACGATTTAATTAAACCCTTTGTTTAAGCCTATGAAGGATTTCGGGTTTCGTGAGTTGGAGGTTCTCGATGCAATTCCATAGCTCTTGCAATAGCCAAAATGCGAAATGTCAACAAAGAATGACTCCTCCAAAGTAACGAGCACAAACCACTTGTCCCCCACTAGCTTCCAACTTTCGAGACTCGAGCGAACAACCAACAACTGTTCCTCTTGCTCTATGATTCTCTGACTCCGAAATTGTGCCTTGGATGAGATTGATGGCTGTGAGCCTCCCTCGATCCAATGACTCACGTTGTATCGAGATTTTTCCAACCAAGAATCCACAATGCTTGACCCAAACCACTGGTCACTCCACTCCTCGAACTCCAATGTGTGAATTCACATGCGAGATCAATGGTCCTTGTTGATCCAGATATGACAGTCACTACTCCTCCTGAGATTATAGGTGTTGAAAAGGCACTCCGTCCTAATCTCTTCATTTTTATAAGAGATTTAATGATTTACGAGATTTCAACACTTCCTTCTGAAGTGATTCAACCGTCTGATTCAACGTCTCAAGGAATTCTAGCCAAATGACTTGGTGTCCTTCCTCCAGAACTTAACTCCTGTGAGCCACTTCCACCCACATCTCCCTTTGGAATAATTGAGAGGTTCTAACCCATATGAGCTTCCACTTGTAAACTCAAGGCCTCCAAAAGGGTCCCTGCACGCACTCCTTGTGGCAACCTTCCAATAACCTCTGGTTATTTAGGGTCTTTGACTCCATGCACTCTTTCCAACAACAGTATCTCAATCTTCCTCTCGGATTTGTTAAATCCAAGACTTCACTCGGCCTCAACACACCTTACACGACTCTTGTGTCTGTAAAAATGAAATCTGAATCTCTTCTGAGAGTTCTGAGATGAAACTCAGAGTCTGGCCGACGCAGTCCTTGCAGACCCTCTAGTGTACTCTTTGCAGGAGTTCTCAGAAAGAGAAACAATTGAAACTCATTCTCCCCTTACTCGGAATTCAAACATTTAACTGAAAATTCCTTGACCTACAAATGTACATAGCATTGAAATAAATGCATACAGAGAATACAAACAAGTCTGTGACATACCATTCAACAGGTGGTTCCAACAACCATAACAAACACATAGATTGGAATCAAAGGTTTCTTTTATTAATTCCAATGCTCCTATACATGGTAAATATCAACAACAAAGATTCATGAAATTCTCTATTCTCCTCTATTCTCTTTTGCAGCTCTACAACTTATGAATTCTGAATTATTTTTTTAATGGTACAAGGGTGAGGGTGTCTATAATCCGTTTTCCCTCCTACGCTCCTAAACTATCTAATATAACATTCATATCTACCTACTTGCATTAAACAATCATAAATGTCTATTACATCTAGTGGATAGGAACACATGCTCTAAAATCAGTTTAGATCTGCAGTTATAAATGTAAATGGACATTCTTCCTATCTATTACATTAATGTCCATTCATTAATCTTCAAAACACTTCAAAATGTGCACTGTCTCTTTTCCAATTTTCTCCTTTGGTTAGGTGTGTGGCATTGGCTTTATACAATGCTCCTGCATCAACTAGGATTCCATGGTCTTAACTTCCCCCTCTAATAATTCATTCTCTTCACTATTCTTCTCAACAAGTCCCCTCCAATCTTTTCTTCTAGGTTCCAGCTGACAACATAACCATTTTTTGGATGTTATATTCATGTTGACTTAGGTTCTATTTTATGTTTCCAACAAAACCCTGAAAACCATTGGCCCTTCTGGAGACCAGAAGGAAACACTGTGCACTGAGTGTAAAATGTAATCTCATCCAAGATGGTTTATGGGTGACTGCAGGACCCATATGTCTACAATCTTGGAAGGGAGGTTGTTGTGGGGATGTTAGACATTCTTTCTACTGCAAATACATTAGATCTATTATTATAACACATCAACATATCTATATCTACCATTATGTAATAATTTTCATTCATTTAAGATTCATTCTCCAGTAAATAATCATGTCACTCTATTGTGCATTGCATTATACTATTACCATATTCATTCATTCATTCATCATAAATAATAGTAGAAAGAAATAAGACAACCATTTGACACAGAGAATTTTTTTTTACCATGGTTCACTCTCCCTAGGATATGTTCACAAATATCTGACATTCTTCACTCTTTTATCAATCTTGATCAAAGTTATAGCGCTACGCGGATTACAGTGAGCAACTGAGGCTGACAAGATTGCACCAATCTCCACAACTTGTGACCTTACCTTCAATTAAAATGCATATCTCTCTCTCAAGAACTGAATCTAAGATCATCTCCAACACTATCTCCACAACTATATCTCTCAAACATTAACAACAAAAAAACTAGATCTCCTCAAATCACAATAAATATTTATACTACAAAAATGGGTTGATACCCATTACAACAATGACCAAAACCCTAACCCACTAACCCTAGATGGATTAGGTTTGTCCAATTTCTAAATCCTTGTGCACGACTGGTCTAAGATCCAACCATTTTCCTCATTGAGCCACATCCTTCTTCCTTCCGTTGACTTTCCTTCTTCCTCGGCACTGTGTTTCCCTATTTTCTAGTGCACGCTCCTTTTTTGGTCCATTCTCTAACTCACTTCATTAATTTCTACATTGTTCCTCAAAATGTCTTGTGCCAAAAACATAATAGATTCTTATCTTTGGTAAAAATAACACCAACTACATCCATACATTCCATGTTTGTCCCATCATTAGACCACACTACTCATAACTTTCATCAGTGGGTCACCCTCGAGTTGGGGCTAAAACTTCACTTGGGCAAAGGAAATCCTCACTAGGATAAGGTCACTCAAACAACATAAAAATTAGACTCGGGTTCCAACTAAAACTAACATCCTACAGTCCCTTATCCCCCACATGCCTATCCCACCCTGGGAAGTGTTCCCCTTATCTACTCAATAGTACTTTGGCTTCCCCACATTGTTTCTAGGGCTTCAATAAGAATATGGAAAGGAAGTCTCAGAACCCTGTAGCTACAACTTGGCACCTTGGGAAATCAATTCCCAGTATTTATCTCACTTGGAGAGAATGATCATGGGCCTAAAAAATCGCTTATTTCGTGTCCTATGATCATGAAATCCTACCTCTTCAGTGTCCTACATGCCTCACAACCCACCTCTTCAGTCCATTTCCAAATCTTTTCCTAGTAAAAGTACATGTAAAGGTAGCATCCAAGTATGGTTGGTAGGAGAGGGGTGATGGTAATAAAATGATAATGGAATCATAATGGAATGATGGAAAAAAGAGATAAATCCTCCCAATTATTTTTTCATGTTCCCAACTTGACACTTGTCATGTTGGGATCTAGCTTTGATCCACATGGGATACGTTTCCCAATTTAGAAATTAGGATATATTTTATATCCAAATTTTATACTTTATATTTTTAGGAATATTAATAAAATATTTCTTTGGGCTTAAGCCCCTTATATTATCCCATTTTCCCTATAATATTATCCCCCCCTTTTCCATTCTAATGGAGTTTTAGTCCCCCTTACTTCTTTACATGGTTGGTTTGTAGTAGTGACGTGTTTTCATTAAAACTGAGTGTGATTACATTTTACAAAAATAAGCTCGTTGTCCTTCCATCTTGTGTCTCACCATCCTAATAACCATATAGACACTCTGGCCTCTAGAATGCATACATACAAATGCACTATGGCCCCAAAGTATCCTAGCTCTCCAACATATATGTACAATTACATTTATATTTACAATGGGGTTCAGGCTCGAGGTATTACAGTTGAGGCCCAACCAAATTAATAAATGTGTCATTTCTGCATCCATGTGGGTTTCTTAAGAGATAGTTGTGCAGGATGTGTAGAGTGTGCATTGGAATATTTACTTACCTATGTGCATGTTCACGTGCTGAATTTGGTGGGAATACAAAGAAATTAATGAGTCTCTTATATATTTATGAAAATCTTTCTAAAATAGGCTCTGTAAATGATGGAAGTATGTTGTGTATGTGCTTGTTTTTTATTCATCCATTGTTTGAGCAATTTTTCAGTGATAACACCTTGTATGACCCAAATTTGTGTTGAAATACTGAGAGGGGGGATGAATTAGTATGGGGAATTTTTACCACTTTCAATCACAGTACATATGAATGTCAATTTTATCAGCAATATATCATTTATGATTGCATTCAATATATCATGAGCATATAACCATAAGTAGTATCATCACATCAAATAACCACATGCATAGCACACCAGAATTTACATGGAAATCGAAATGGGAGGAAAACAAAGAATTCTTTATTATATATAAAATATTACATTCATAGGAAGCACCAACTTCCAAATTCTCTAGAACCAGCTAGAAGGAGGCACCAACCCATTGATTTACAATCACCAACTTGAAGGAAGAAGCAAATCCCCGAGTTCTCTAGTAACAAATGAAAGGAGGCATCAACCCTATGATTTATAGGAACCAACTCCTAGATTTCCATGGCACCAATCGAAAGGAGGATACAACCCCCTTTCCTTTCCCCGTTTGGAATCCTCCCACCCTGAAATATAAGTTTAGACTCACTATCACTACCACTGATACTGTCACTGCCAATGTCACTAATACATCAACCAACCTGTCGTTATCGTTGTCACATCAACCAACATATCATTGTAATTGTCACTGTCAATGTCACATCAAACTGTGACTACTACTGTCACATGAACCAATCACTGTCAACCTATCACTATCATTGTCACTGTCATTGATATACCATCATCAACTAGATCCACTCTCATGGATACAAATACCATCACAAAATCATGTACATCAATAATCAGCCTATACCATACCATGTACATGAACCTATACCAACCATGCACAACAACCTGTACCATACCATGTACATTAAACTGTACCATACCATGTACATCAACTTGTACCAACCATGCATCATCCATGCACATTGAACTATACAATACCATGTACATCAACTTGTACCATACCATTTACATAAACCATGTACCATCTCATGAATCAACCATGAACCATACCATGTACCATATCATGTACTACATAAGTTATCATCAATGAAGTTCCTCAAGTATAACCAATATAGACAAGATATGTCAATAATAAATGTACCATAACATCACTAAGGTGTACCTCAACATGTACCAACATCACCAAGACATGCAACTCATACATGTACCAAGAATATGCCTCATACCATGCACCAAGGAT
This sequence comes from Picea engelmannii, assembly GCA_009831015.1. Classification (NCBI taxonomy): domain Eukaryota; kingdom Viridiplantae; phylum Streptophyta; class Pinopsida; order Pinales; family Pinaceae; genus Picea; species Picea engelmannii. Next base: position 83,615 of record ML814596.1, read on the forward strand.
GTGCCTCAACCATATATGAATGCCTCAATAAGATACCAAAGGCATGACCATCACATCATCAACAAGTAACCAAGATGTACCTCAAACCATGTACCTCAAGCATGTGCCAATATCCATAAACCATGTACCAAGAGATACCATCAAACATGTGACATATCACTCATATGCCATATATAAAATCATATGCCAAGTATCCAATATGTTCCTTTAACACTATATCATACCATCACCAAGGTGTACCATGCACAATAATGACATGCCTCAAGCATGTATAATCACAACATAAGCATAAGCCTCAAAAGTAACACATAATCATACCTCTGATCCTATAGAAACCCTAATGAATTAGATAAATAAACAAACTTGGGAATCAACAATATGGGACTAAGACCTATTGTATAGTGGGGCCTCTCATGACGAGCCCTAGACAACCCATGAGAATGACTCAAGGGACGCTATATATCTGACCTGTGGGGGTCATCCAATATAGAGTTTCTTTAGATAAACCTCCGCACATCTACAATACCAAAAATCTCACCTTCATTCTCCTTCACTTCATCAGATTTCTCCATTTCAAACTCACTAATAGATTACTTACTCACATAGAATATAGTCAATAGAATGTGTGTGTGAATGTACTTATGGGTGACTTCTTGAGGTGTATATATACTTTTTCTAAGTAAACTCTTTCCTTAACTTTAGGGATTATTGAACTTTCTTGTTACAACCACTTTACCCTTTCATTAATAACTTGCAACCAATTTGGGGCTTTTTAACCCATATTTGGGGCTTCCAAATTCATGACCTCAGAAATCCTCAACCATGAGGAAATTTTCCTACTTTTTCTCCTTTCTTTATTTCCTTATGTGTTGCCAAGTGCACTTTTACTCTACAAAATTCACCTTTGATGCACAATCCGATATCGAATGTTATTTAACGTGCACTCCAAAAAATTTAGGATATTTCTCAAAATTATGTCCATAATGTTTGTCCAACAAACCCAAAACACTCACCTCTGGCTCATACTCATCCACCCAGGCATGTTTCATCACTCCCTTCCATGACTCCATAAAATTTTTCAATGTCTCTTTGACTGTAGTGACTTCTTTCTTTTCCTCATCCTCCCTCTCCAAGATTTATTCTACGGCCTGTGTCATTAGAATCACAATATTCTCCTTGCACTATTTTTTGGTATTCTTCACCATGCCCACCATTGTTACCAATCCCCCTATTATCTTGAGTGATTTGTCTTGCAGGGGTTCCAATCGTTGTGCTATAGTATTTTTTTCCCTCATCTCCTCTATGTCACTGTATAAATGTCTAGTCACCAGGATGGTCGTTATACCTTCCACTGGTGGTAGATTTCTTATGATTTTATTGGTTTTCTATGCCTACTCTTGTGCACTTCTTATTATTTCTTCAATTTCCTTTAGCTCTAGGTTCACCATTAGTTGTTTTGAAATCTCTGTGATTTCTTCACATAGCCTCATGCACCACCCCTCACCAAGACTCTTAATGTTTGAAGCTGAGGTTAGGGTTGTCATGTATATTTGTTTATTTTTCTCAAGGGGTGTACCTAGTGTGGTGCATGCTTCCAACTCTCCAATCCTTTTGTGGAACCCTTGGATTACTTCATTGATTGTTTATATATTCTCCTCTATTGTGGCTTCTATCACCACCAATATCTCAAGAATATCCCTATAGATATTCTGAATGACTTATTGTAACCTCTTAGCCTTTTGTTCGACCTCATCTTTTTTCTGCAATACCTCAATATGAACCTTCTGAAGTTCTACCTTTTCCATCATTGTCTTGGTTAAATCCTTTGTCATCGATTCTGCACAGAACTGTATTTCTTGCACCAGCCCTACCTCCAATCCTTGTAATTCTTCCATGCGTATCTGTGACAAGACTAATTCCAAGTGACTTAGTACTTATGCCTTTTCCTTCATATCCTACATAGATAACTCAATTACTCCGGGTGAGATATTCAAAATTTGGTGATATCTCTAATAGGTATGAAGTAGTGTCCCTTGCTTCTCCAACCATGCTTGTTGGTTTGCCTTCAAAAAATATTCTTTATGGAACTATTCTCATTACTTAAAACTATTTTTGTAATGTCATCAAATTCTCTTGCACCTTGTTTCTCATGTCTTCCTATATCTGTAACACCTGTTGAAATGCCTCCTCTATGGGATCCCTTACTTGGTATCCAATTCTATCAATATCATCATTTGTCAGAGTGTAGATAGGTGGTTGTCTATGTGATTTCCTCTTCTTTCACATAGTTGATGTTGGCCCCTTACCCTTGTACTTCCCCCTTCATTACATTTGGCATTGTCCCCTGCACGTCACCTGCACCATTTCCTTTTCCATTGCCTTGTAGATCATCTTGTTATTCATATTCATTTTCTTACTCCTCTCCCTCATCAGGGTGCTCCAGTTCTTCACCAGGAAGTTTCCATTCCTCATCCCAATCATTGGAAATAAATCATACATCCTCCTCTATCAAATTCTATCTTGTTGGAATCCATTGGCACGTCGAGTCTCTTTTAGCTTGCATATACATGTGGTGCATCCTGACAATTTTCCATAGTATTGGTGGTGATGTGCAATGTGTTCTCTATGATGTGTTTAATTGTGTTAAATTAGACATAGAAGGTGACATTCTTATCTTTTTGTCTCCCCTTGTGCAAAGTATTCCATAAGTTAACATATATCTCCAATGCATGATCTCTTCATGATGTTTTCAAAAACTGGCACCCATCCAATTCCCTCTGAGAAACCAATTCTATCAATATGAGAATCCAGGGATAGTGAAATTTCATGCCTTTCGCCTGGGCTTCAGTGCAATCTATCATAAACTAATTGACCAAAAACATGGTCTAATTCATCTGGAATCCTTATGTTCCCTTCTCTGCAGCTGCTATCACTCCGGCCAACACCTCATCCTTCTCACATTTCCTTAGTAATTTGCATATACCTGGATAGAAAATTGAACTAGATCATCGCTTATGTTGGAGACATCCAACCCTCGCTTTCCTCTAAAGGTGTTAAACTTCTCTTTCGTGATTTCATATAATGATTTATCCCCATCCTATTTTGTGAATATTGTTGTCAGATCCTCTCCTTCTATCGTCAATATTGTTATCTACACAATCCATTGTGTATCAATAGATACTAGTGGATCTAACCATAAAGTCCCTCCATGGAAGTAACTCAATAATAGCTTCAGACAAGATTTTATTTCTAGACTTCTACCAAAGTGTGGGATTTCTAACAAGTTTAGTATCCCACATATTTCTAGCCTGACCACCCAACTATTGGATATGTTTTATATTCTTTGCACGAGTAGTAGTGTCACATATTTAACATATATCACATATTTTTCTGCCTCAAAAAATGTGTCACATATTTAGGTGGTTTTTCGACACATGGTTTTTTTGTCGATGGTTTTCTATTTCCGGTTAAGGAATTAGGGTTTTTGAATAATCTAGGTCATTGGGTTAGGGTTTTGGATGCCAATGGATCCTATATGTATATTTTATTGTAAACAATGTATCACATTGAATGAATATAGAATATGTTGGTTTTCCCGGTTTGGGTTTCCAGGGGAAAAATATCTGTGTAATGTTTGCATTTTCCATTGTATCTTTTATGTTTTTGAGATGAAAATTTGTTTGTAGTAAATATTGTACAAGGTTAAAATCTATATTTGGTATCAGAGCTTTTTTGTCTTTAGGGGGATGCCTTTGTGGTCAAGGGTTTGGCTCAGGATTGTGATAAGACTTGTTATAGTGGGAGATCATTGGTATTGATTTTTTAGGTGAAAAGAAATGGCAAGAAATTCAAAGATGGAGATCAATAAGTTTAATGGGAAAAATTTTTAGTTGTGGAAGCTCAATATCGAATATTTGTTGGTAGACAGAGATCAATGGATCATGGTAGATATAGGTACTACACCTACAAGAACTTCAAAAGATGACTGGAAAAAGTTGGATCAAAAGGCAAAGAGAAAAATCCGACTATGTCTCTCAAATTCAGTATTACTGAATGTGTCAGAGGAAGCTACAACCAAGGATTTATGGGATAAGTTGGGGAAGTTGTATCAGTCTAAGTCCCTAGTGAATAAACTATTCCCGAGAAATAAGTTATATAACCCGAGGATGAGAGATGGAGACTCGGTGGAAAAGTATTTGAATGCCTTCGATATCGCCATAAGTCAGTTAGTATCTATTGAGATTAAAATTTTAGATGAAGATAAATGTATCAGTTTACTGTTTTCTTTACCAGACTCGTGGGATAGTTTGGTTGTGGCCATAGGTAGTAATACAACTTTCTTTAATTTTAATGAAGTGGTCTCATATTTGTTGTCAGAGGATATGAGACAAAATAATATGGAAGGACAAAGAACAGACACATTATTTGCAAGAGAATGATCCCAGGAAAGAAATAGATTTATGTTCTCAAGTGGGAGATCTAAATCTCCCAGAAATTTTGTAAGGGTATGTTGTATATGTGGAAAATAAGGGAACTACAAGAAGTAGTGTAGATCCAAAGTTGAGAAAAAGAAGGGATCTGAATAATCTCATTCTACAAAAGAAAATACCTCCAGGGAAGAAGGAGAGGATGTGTACTTGGCTTCTTCAAGCACACATGCAGATCATGAGGCATGATTGGTTGACTATGGTGCATCCTTTCATATGACTATCCATAGGGAGTGGTTATGCAAATATGAAAGCTATGATGGAGGTAATGTTTTCTTAGGTGATGATTCGACAACCAGAATCATAGGATGAGGAAAATTCAAATTGAGGCTCATAGATGGAAGGATTAGAAAACTGCCTGGTGTTCTTCACATCCTAGGTTTGAACAAAATTTTGATTTTTGTAAGAAAAATGGATGATGCAGGGGTAAAAACAATATTTGAAAAGGAAACATGAAGGATGGCTCGAGGAGCAATGGTGTTGTTGGAAGGAGTTCGGTTTGGAACTTTGTATAAGCTGCAAGGAAGAACTATTAGTGATGGATGTAATAGTTCAATTGTTCCTGATATTGGAGTTGAAGAAGAAACAACTCCTCAAGTCTCCAGAGAAAATGTTATGTTGTGGCATCAAAGACTGGGGCATATCATAGATAAGGGTCTCTGACTACTACACGGTAAAGGTATGGTTGAAGGTATGTCTAAATACTCTCTGGATTTTGATTTCTGTGAACATTGTCTATATGGAAAGTAGAATCAGGTAAGATTCCCCTCTAGTGCAATGAGGGAAGAAGGAATTTTACAGCTAGTTCACAATGATTTTTTTAGACCTGTGTCGATCCCATCATTGGGAAAATTTTCGTACTATGTCTCATTTATAGATGACCTCTCGAGGAATACTTGGATATATTTCCTCAGAAAGAATTTTGAAGTCTTTGATAGGTTTAAAGACTTTAAGGATATTTGTTGGCCCTTGACCAAGTTTTGAGGACCCTTGGTCATTTTTGCCCATTTTAGAACTTCGACAGGCTGTCAAAGGTGGAGTTCAAGTCGAAGTGAAGATCGCGGGATCCCAACCCCTTTTTAGGGATTTTTGGGTTTTGGGCTTATGTAATGGGTATGGGGATGTCGATCCATGGGTTTACCCATGATTAGGCCTATTTTGGAATGAATAAATAGAAGTCTAGGTGATGAAACAAGTAGTGAGTAGTAACTAGTCAATGTGAGCCATTGTTTCTAAGTGCAAAAGGAGATCTATGTGATTTGGCTTTGTGTGCACTATGTGAGACTTGCAAGAATAAGTGAAAGCAAATGTAAAACACTTTGTAAGGCTCTATGACTAGATATACTTAGGGAAGGAGGATTTGGTGAGGTGCACAGATCTCCTATCCTCTCTGGATTTGATTTGGAGGCTTTTTGCATGTAGGAAGATTGAAATAATCTAATAAAGAAGACGAAGAGTTGGTGGACGTAGCCCCGGGGAGGGGGTGAACCACGTATATCATGTGTTATGAATTCTTATTTATTTATGATTGATCTCTTGTATATATGCTTAGTGTGATGTTAGATGATATATGAATCTGATATGGTAGCTTAGTGTTGAATAATGTGAACAAATTCTAGATATGATCTATGTTGGTATGATTAGTGCTTGAATATATTTGATCTGTCTAAATGATGCGCTGATCTATTTTTAGGGTTTAAATTCCCTATGAACTAAGACTGAATATTAATGAATTGTAATTACTAAGTTCTTTGTTAAGGTGTTACAATCACAAATCTATGTCCCAGCTGTTATCACTCCAGGAAACTACTTAGGGTTGTAAGCTAAGTATGCCTGGTAACTTAAGGATTGAATACTTTTCATTAGGTGGATCAATGGGATACCAAGAAAGCACAATGAAGGGATTTACTTATCAGAATAACTTAATG
>ML814596.1:108658-126584 GCA_009831015.1 Picea engelmannii
AGGCAAGGCTCTCTCATTTTAGATACACTTGAGAATATTGAATATCTATAGGTTTCTGAGGTAACTAAGGATATCTAAGCTGATATTCTGAGGGAATATGAAGAAAAGAAGGCCGAAATGCAAGGAAGGATAAATTTTTTTGATGGTGTTTTCTAAGGTATGTTATTTACAGGTCACCTCACCATTTTTGCTATAAATTTTTTTATATAATGATTCAGACCATGAAAATGATATTCTGTTGAGAAAACATATCCAAGTATCCATGGTAAAAATTTCAGCTTGCGGGTCATTGAATTTTTGGAGTTACACTCCGTGGAAAATAGGGTTTGTGGCTAGTCCTAAAACTAGTCAAAAACAGGTGTTTCAGGTAAAAACATCATAACGTCTTCATAAAAGATCCAAAATAGGTGAAAAAAAATGTGTTGGTTAGGTTACAGTATTTATTATTCTTTGTAATAGTTTTAGATCAATTCAAAAAACATTTTTTGCGGGGCACTCTCTACAAGGTCACTCTCTAGAATATGCCAGAATTCAACAAGGTATGCCATTTTTGCTATAACTCTGTTTATGAGAGGTTACAAGTAGTGAAACTTAGAGGAATTGCATAAAACACAATGAATAAAATTGTATATCAGTTTCATATATTTATACATTACAGGTACAAAGTTATGATTACTTCAAGTTAGGGTTGTTGACTAATCCAAAACTAGGCATGTGACACTAAAGAAAATTTTGATGAAAATGCTAGTCTCTTGTTGTTAAAGTTAAAGAAGGTTTGTAGGAATGTGATCATATACACCAATTCTATTACAGATCTACAAATCAGATTTGGATGTTGAAATTGATGAGGGCTTATGGTCGAGGTACATGTTGAGTACATTGTTGAGACAAGTAGTTGATGAGTTGGCACATACATGAGGTGCATAGTTGATGATGTTGGTACATATTGATGATTCATAGTTGATGAATAGTTGACACACATGATTGGTACATACTTGGTACATGGTTGGATGCACCTTTTTATGGTACAAGTTGATTACAGGTTGTTTGGTACAGGTTGGTGCATGGTTGATGCACTTGTTTATGGTATAGGTTGATTACAGGTTGATGCATGGTTGATGAATGGTTCATATTTATTGGTACAAGTCTAAAGTGGTATATCTCATAGTGATAGTGTGACAGTGGTTCCATCATTCTACTTCTACTTCAGGGTGGTTGGACGGGGCAAGGAAAGGTGGTTGTAGCCACCTTCCGATTGTAGTCAAAGAACATAGGGGGTTGTAGCCTCCTTCTGGTTGTATCCAGATAATTGGGGAGTTGGAGCTTCCTTCAAGTTGTAGCCTGAGAAACTAGGGGGTTGGAGCCTCCTTCCATGTGTAGCTGAAAAAAAAAGGAATTTTGTGCTTCCAACGAATGTAATTCTTCAAGACATATAAGAAAAACCATTCTGTGGTTTTGTCCCGATTTGGGTTTCCACGTAAAACACTGGTGTACTGTGTATGTGTATGATTGTTCATTTGTTAATTGCTTATTTACTCTACAGTTATTGGATGATAATGCTTCATTGATATAACACTTGGATTATATAGTTAAAAAGGATTAAATTTCTCTATTACTGATTCACCCCCTCTCAGTAATCCAACAATTCATTCCTGTAGAACTCTCTGCCATTATCTGTCCTCATCACCTTAATTCTTTTCTCTATTTGATTCTCAACAAGAGTGTTAGCACATGAGCAGAACTCGGGTTCAATTCTACAACAACGCACCAACAAAACACTAATTATTGGCCCTTTCGAAAACTCCTGCGAAGAAGATGAAGTCACACCCGAGGTAGAGGTAGGGTTCATTGCAGGACTCAGATGTCTACAACCTTCGATAGGACACAGATCTATGATTGTAACACCTTAATAGATCACTTAGTAATTACAGTTTGTTAATATTCATCCATAGTTCACAACGTAGCTAAACCCTAACAACAAATCAACACAACATTCACACAGATCCAATATATTCAAGCACTAAGCATACCAACAGAGATCAGATCTAGCATTTGTTTACATTATTCAACACTAATCTATCACATCAGATTCAAGTATCATCTAACAATGCACTAAGAATATAAACAAGAGAGAAATCATAAAGAACAAAGAATTAATAACATAGGATATATGTGGTTCACCCCCTCCCTAGGGCTACGTCCACCAACTCTTTGTCTTCTTTATTAGCTTCTTTAAATCTTCTTACATGCACAAAGCCTCCAAATCAACTCTGTAGAGGACAGAAGATCTGCGCACCTCGCCAGATCCTCCTTCCCCAAGTAGATCTAGGAATATAGGCTTACACAGTCTTTTATAGTCACTTTCACTTAACCTTGCAAGTCTCACACAGTGCGCACAAAGCCAAATCACATAGATCTCCTTTTGCACTTAGAAACAATGGCTCACACTGACTAGTTACTACTCACTACTTATTATATCGCCTAGACTTATATTTATTCATTACAAAATAGGCCTAATCATGGGTAAACCCATAGGCTGACATCCCCATAGCCATTACATAAGACCAAAACCCAAAAATCCCTAAAAAGGGGCCAAGATCCCATGATCTCCACTTTGACTTGTACTCCACCTTCAATAGCCTGTCGAAGTCCCAAAATGGACAAAAATGACCAAGGGTCCTCAAAACTTGGTCAAGGACCAACAGGCCCTCAACACTCACCTGTGACTCATCCCGAGTCACTCTGATCTAGGTATATCTACCTCAAAATGCTCGAGCTTGACTCGAGAAGCTTCAACCTATTGTTGTGCTATGACCTCCTGCTCAACAAACTCTTGGATTACTTCTTCGTTGATAGGTCCCTCTAAGCATTGTTCAGCTGCAGTGATGAATTGTTCTGGTCCTTCTCCTCAGCCTTCGATCTCTGTGAATAGTTGGTAAGCCTCATCATATATTGATTGGAGCCTATGAGTTACTTCCATGACTCTGTTTTGAATGGTGTGGACCTGCTACTGTGCAGTGTGTTGTTCTTGGGATCGCTACATCCTCTCAATGGCTGGTAGATGCTTCAACTGCACCTGTACTGTTTCTTCTTGCTACTTCCCTTCCTAGAGATGTGACTCCAGTGCCTTCAATTTAGGATCCTCATTGAGTTTATCATAAGTTTGGGCACTATGATCACTCAATTGTTTACATTCCATGGTGAGGCCCTTGATTATTTGAAATGTGCCTCGAGAAGTCACTTCTCTTTGATCTCACACATCCTGTGGGGTACTGGGCACTGTTCTTAACTCCAGATATGTGATTCTTTGTTGAAGTTGTTGGATGATTTATGTGAGCTGCTCTACTTGGTGTTCTACTGGCTCTTCCTCCTTCTACTTCAAGTTCGTCACAGAGTGAATTTCTCTGTTGACTACTTCTTTTACTCTGACCTGCTCCGTGAGCAACTTTTCTTTCTTCTGCTGGATCTGCACTCTCTTTTCTTTGAACTTCACTTGAAGAGCATCCTTCTCATGTTGTGCAATCTTGATTTTCTCTATAAATTCCTCCTATTCTTGTTTCAAGGCTGTTGTGGCATGGTGTTTCTCATCTTGTGCTCGATGAAGGTGGGCTTCAGTCACATCAACCAGTCTGTGGAGTTGATAAGGCTCATCTCCCAAATCTGGTTCTTCTGAGGGCGGGGGCGCAGTGGACACTGCGTGACTCAAAAAAAGGTCTTGATGTACACCTCTTAGTTTTGCTTCAATTCTATCATACATGGCTTCTTGTTTTGCTTTGTTTCTTTGCAAAATCTCTTTTGAGGCATCTCCTACAGCTGAAGTAATGAAGTCGAAGTTGTCAACCGTGAGTACATTCTGCATCTTTGGTTTATTGGATTTGGACTTCTTCCGTGATGAAGGTTTCATGGGGAAAACCTTCCCTTTCTTAGATGGATCAGTGTCGTCAGAGAGGTTTTGTGGTAGTGTTACTTCACCTTTCTTATCTTCTTCTTGTTATTTTCCCTCTTTGTTCACTTTGTCATCACCTCCTCCACTAGGTGACTTGGATGCAGTCTCTTTTGATGAGTTCTTTACTTCCTGTACATATTTCTTCTTTATTCCTACTGTTGCTTGGGGCATCATACTCTTTGCTAGTAACCAATGATTTTTCAATGAGGTCCGGGTTAGATAACTCTGTGGGGTCAGCAGGGATAAGGAGTTTTGTAGGCTAGTATTTAATGATTTCTTCTAGGTCCTCTGTAGTGAGTTTGTAGTAGTATTGAATTTCTTCGTTTCTTTCATCGGTGCACACGGTAATATAAATAAAATTTCTATATGTGAGGAACTTCATAAGAGGTTTGAACCTATCTAGGGTGTTTGGCATCATATGAGGGAAGGACTCAATATCCCTTCTAATCTGCAGGTAGAAGGTATGAAATATTATGTTTGATTGCCACTACTTTCCCATATCACTCGAATACCATAACGTGGTGAACTTCACAACAAGCGGATCGAATGGATCGATCTTAGGGAAGGTCACACCTTCCGACATATCCCAAGAAGTAAACATAATGAGGATCAGGAGACATCTTAAGTGAAACTCACATCCCTAATCCTAAGATTCATGGAAATCCAGTTTGATATGGTTAACTAGGTACTTCTCCCAGTTCATCAGTAGGCCTTCCATGCATTTTTGAGCGAGGTCAATGACAAACCTTGTAAACTGCATGGGCATGTTCTTTCTTACTAGATTTCCTGCAATTAATTGGCATGCTAGGCACATTGCGCCATTCTGGATGGAGGCTACCTTGTATCCTCACGTCCTCTTCTCAGCATCAACGTATGTTTCTTTAATCATATGTGCCAAGGTGTAGTCTACATATTTTCCTGGGTAGAAGACTTGTGGGTCTGGTCCTTACATGCTCAGTTCGGTGATCTTATGGATCAGCACCAGATCGACAGTGATACTTTTGTCCAACCATAGATAGCCACCATGCACGCATGATAGTAGGAGCTTAATGTAGGCATTAATCTCCTGGTGCCTTCCAAAATGTCGAATATTCATTACATTCAAAAGGGTGGACTGTGTGAGGTTCATGGTCCATGGCTGAGGGATGATCTTTGTCTTCTTTCCCTTCGTCTTGGTCAGATATTTGTGAGATGAAAGCATGCCATAACTCTTATGGTCTCCTAGGTTATAGTCACTAATATTCAAGATTGGAATCCTCTCTAGCTATGGTCTGACTTTGCGTATCCCCTTCGGGAGATACACAATGATGATGGTGTAGTCGAAGTCCCTCGGGACATTTTCATGACTCACTACACCGGTCAGGGGTGGGATATACTCGGGTAGGATGGATGGTAATAACTTCGCATTCACCAAGCCATCTCTATGGTTGGTTCTTTTCTCAGTCACAGCTCGGGATGGTCTAGATCCGCGAGCAATCAACGAGGACGCTTGCACTCCTCTCATCAATGAATCTTGTATGCCCATAGACATTACATTTTCATTCATGAGGTCGATGAGTATCTCCTTCATAGACTCTTCGACTACACTAAGTTCTTTGGACATACACACTCGTGTCTGACTATATCGGGTTGGAGAGAAACTACTCAATGTAATGGGATAGCTCGATGATCACTGCACGAAATCAACTAATCTGCGAGCTCAGATAATCATGGGTGGAAAATGTGTTCTCGGTGCAAGTATCGATGGAATAAGTAGACAACTAGGTAACAAATCTTTCCAACGGGTGAGAATCCTTCATTAATTCAGTTATGTCCATTATGGCACAGTCCCAACGGTCTGATGGCAAGATTTATGGCCATAACTATTGTTCTAACCATTCAGGTCGTCGGGCTAACAGTTATAATGCCTCCAACAGTCATATTTCCTCGCCATGGTAAAGTGCCATGCTGTGTTGTACTGGTATCCCAACGAAGTTCAGATTCTGGAATCCTTCCTTCGGCGTAGTTCCTTCTGAAACTTTCTGTAACTTTTCTATCTTTACTTTCTTCTTATTGAGATTTCTAGCCTTATTCCCGATGATCTTCATCTCGATATTCCTTTTTCCATTCTGATTCTGATCTTCTCTGGGCATAGTAACTTTGCACTATTGATGGTCATTACTAGGGTTCATGGGAAATACTTCTTGTTTGTCTATTGTAGGTTATCTACTCTCCTATATAGGTAGGTGTCTTAAGTCCTCGTGTGTCCTTTCAACTTTGACATCCAAGTTTCTGGTTCTGAATAACTTTGACATGTTCTCTTGTTCTTCAATCAAATGTGCGATACTCCTATTCATGAAATATTTTAATTCTTGCTTCTTCTACTCTAAGACTTCCTCTTCTTTTCTTCTGGCTTGATCCTTTTCAATCCAAGGTTTTCCTAGTAACATAGTAAATGGGGCATTGTTCTCAATAAATTTAACAACCTTGAAATCTTCTTCTATCGAGGTTCCATGAGAACTCATAGATATCTGGGTAATTCTTCCACATAGGGTTATCAACTTTCCTCTGAATAATCTTATTGCTCCCAATGAAGGAATCATAGCAGAATTTCCTAAAATTTCCCAAGTTCTTTCTGTCATGATATTCACCTATGTTTCCTCATCCATAACACATTCAATTTCGAAGTCTCCTATTCTTGTTTCTATTCATTCTTTTTCTTTGAATATCTCTGGTAATTTGATGTTTATGTGATCATTCAAGGTTTCTTTCATTTGCAATAGTACAGTTTCTGATTCTTTCTAGGGTTCTACCATGATCTTAGTTTCTTGACCTTCCTTAGGGTTTTCTTGTCTCATATTCATTCTTTCAACCTTAGCAATCATTCTAGGGAAATCCATAACTTCATGATCCATAACTTAACAACAAAGACAACTGGGTCTTCTACCAGGGCATTCCTTAGCAATATGTCCCGGTCTTCTGCAACTATAACAAAGAGTTAATCCTCTCTTTTTCTTAAATGATCCCCATCCTTTCTTGTACTACACACTAGGATCATGGTAGCTAACCTACAAAAAATTCTTTCTAGGATACTGCATCCATTTGTTAGTCAAAACATTCTTTCTATGCATAGGAATAACATAACTTTCACTATTCTTATCAGATCTACTCATAGCAAATATTGTTTCTTCTAGTCGTGCCCTAGTTTTCAGGCTAGGACAAAATTTATCAAACATACATAGATCCATATTTTTGAAACAAAAATTTCTACTTATATTACCCTTTCAATCAAAATTTCTCACTATTCTTACCTTTCTCAGAGCACAAAGTTTCAAGATCTTACCTCTTTTCTTTAGATCAGAATTCTCTTCTTAGTACAGAGCTTCAAAACCCAAGTAGAGTACTGCTCACCAGGGCAACAGATCTATGCACAGAGCTTTCACATTTTTAGGTCAGATCTTCGCATAGAGGTTATTCTTTCTCAGATCCCAACAATCCTAGTTTCAGGTCAGAGCTTCTTCTTCCTCAGTTCCTAGCAATCACAGTTTCAGGTCCCGACAACATAACCATTTATTGGAATAGGGGAAGACCCAGGGTTCAATGCTACAACAACGCACCAAAAAAATCATAACTACCGTCCCTTTTGGCAACACCTGCAAAGTAGATGAAGTCTCACCCGAGTTAGAGGCAGGGGTGGTTGCAAGACTTAGATGTATGAAACCTTAGCTGGGACATAGATTTTTGATTGTAACACCTTAACAAAGAACCTAGTAATTACAATTCATTAATATTCAGTCTTATTTCATAGGGAATTTAAACCCTAACAATAGATCAACGCATCATTTAGACAGATCAAATATATTCAAGCACTAATCATACCAACATAGATCATATCTAGAATTAGTTCACATTATTCAACACTAAGCTACCATATTAGATTCATATATCATCTAACATCACACTAAGCATATATACAAGAGATCAATCATAAATAAATAAGAATTCATAACACATGATATACGTGGTTCACCCCCTCCCCGGGGCTACGTCCACCAACTCTTCGTCTTATTTATTAGATTCTTTTAATCTTCCTACATTCAAAAAGCCTCCACATCAAATCCAAAGAGGATAGGAGATCTGTGCACCTCACCAAATCCTCCTTCCCTAAGTAGATCTAGTCATAGAGCCTTACAAAGTGTTTTACATTCGCTTTCACTTAGTCTTGCAAGTCTCACATAGTGCACACAAAGCCAAATCACATAGATCTCCTTTTGCACTTAGAAACAATGGCTCACACTGACTAGTTACTACTCACTACTTGTTTCATCACCTAGACTTCTATTTATTCATTCCAAAATAGGCCTAATCATGGGTAAACCCATGGATCGACATCCTCATACCCATTACATAAGCCCAAAACCCAAAAATCCCTAAAAAGGGGCTGAGATCCCGCGATCTTCACTTCGACTTGAGCTCCACCTTCGACAGCCTGTTGAAGTTCTAAAATGGGAAAAAATGACCAAGCGTCCTCAAAACTTGGTCAAGGGCCAACAAATATCCTTAAAGTCTTTAAACCTGTCAAAGACTTCAAAATTCTTTCTGAGGAAATATATCCAAGTATTCCTCGAGAGGTCATCTATAAATGAGACATAGTACGCAAATTTTCCCAATGATGGGATCGACACAGGTCTAAAAAAATCATTGTGAACTAGCTGTAAAATTCCTTCTTCCCTCATTGCACTAGAGGGGAATCTTACTCGATTCTACTTGCCATATAGACAATGTTCACAGAAATCAAAATCTAGAGAGTATTTAGACATAGCTTCAACCATACCTTTACCGTGTAGTAGTCAGAGACCCTTATCTATGATATGCCCCAGTCTTTGATGCCACAACATAACATTTTATCTGGAGACTTGAGGAGTTGTTTCTTCTTCAACTCCAATATCAGGAACAATGGAACTATTACATCCATCACTAATAGTTCTTCCTTGCAGCTTATACAAAGTTCCAAACCGAACTCCTTCGAACAACACCATTGCTCCTCGAGCCATCCTTCATGTTTCCTTTTCAAATATTGTTTTTACCCCTGCATCATCCATTTTTCTTACAAAAATCAAAATTTTGTTCAAACCTAGGATGTGAAGAACACCAGGCAGTTTTCTAATCCTTCCATCTATGAGCCTCAATTTGAATTTTCCTCATCCTATGATTCTGGTTGTCGAATCATCACCTAAGAAAACATTACCTCCATCATAGCTTTCATATTTGCATAACCACTCCCTATGGATAGTCATATGAAAGGATGCACCATAGTCAACCAATCATGCCTCATGATCTGCATGTGTGCTTGAAGAAGCCAAGTACACATCCTCTCCTTCTTCCCTGGAGGTATTTTCTTTTGTAGAATGAGATTATTCAGATCCCTTCTTTTTCTCAACTTTGGATCTACACTACTTCTTGTAGTTCCCTTATTTTCCACATATACAACATACCCTTACAAAATTTCTGGGAGATTTAGATCTCCCACTTGAGAACATAAATCTATTTCTTTCCTGGGATCATTCTCTTGCAAATAATGTGTCTGTTCTTTGTCCTTCCATATTATTTTGTCTCATATCCTCTGACAACAAATATGAGACCACTTCATTAAAATTAAAGAAAGTTGTATTACTACCTATGGCCACAACCAAACTATCCCACGAGTCTGGTAAAGAAAACAGTAAACTGATACATTTATCTTCATCTAAAATTTTAATCTCAATAGATACTAACTGACTTATGGCGATATCGAAGGCATTCAAATACTTTTCCACCGAGTCTCCATCTCTCATCCTCGGGTTATATAACTTATTTCTCGGGAATAGTTTATTCACTAGGGACTTAGACTGATACAACTTCCCCAACTTATCCCATAAATCCTTGGTTGTAGCTTCCTCTGACACATTCAGTAATACTGAATTTGAGAGACATAGTCGGATTTTTCTCTTTGCCTTTTGATCCAACTTTTTCCAGTCATCTTTTGAAGTTCTTGTAGGTGTAGTACCTATATCTACCATGATCCATTGATCTCTGTCTACCAACAAATATTCGATATTGAGCTTCCACAACTAAAAATTTTTCCCATTAAACTTATTGATCTCCATCTTTGAATTTCTTGCCATTTCTTTTCACCTAAAAAATCAATACCAATGATCTCCCACTATAACAAGTCTTATCACAATCCTGAGCCAAACCCTTGACCACAAAGGCATCCCCCTAAAGACAAAAAAGCTCTGATACCAAATATAGATTTTAACCTTGTACAATATTTACTACAAACAAATTTTCATCTCAAAAACATAAAAGATACAATGGAAAATGCAAACATTACACAGATATTTTTCCCCTGGAAACCCAAACCGGGAAAACCAACATATTCTATATTCATTCAATGTGATACATTGTTTACAATAAAATATACATATAGGATCCATTGGCATCCAAAACCCTAACCCAATGACCTAGATTATTCAAAAACCCTAATTCCTTAACCGGAAATAGAAAACCATCGACAAAAAAACCATGTGTCGAAAAACCACCTAAATATGTGACACATTTTTTGAGGCAGAAAAATATGTGATATATGTTAAATATGTGACACTACTACTCGTGCAAAGAATATAAAACATATCCAATAGTTGGGTGGTCAGGCTAGAAATATGTGGGATACTAAACTTGTTAGAAATCCCACACTTTGGTAGAAGTCTAGAAATAAAATCTTGTCTGAAGCTATTATTGAGTTACTTCCATGGAGGGACTTTATGGTTAGATCCACTAGTATCTATTGATACACAATGGATTGTGTAGATAACAATATTGACGATAGAAGGAGAGGATCTGACAACAATATTCACAAAATAGGATGGGGATAAATCATTATATGAAATCACGAAAGAGAAGTTTAACACCTTTAGAGGAAAGCGAGGGTTGGATGTCTCCAACATAAGCGATGATCTAGTTCAATTTTCTATCCAGGTATATGCAAATTACTAAGGAAATGTGAGAAGGATGAGGTGTTGGCCGGAGTGATAGCAGCTGCAGAGAAGGGAACATAAGGATTCCAGATGAATTAGACCATGTTTTTGGTCAATTAGTTTATGATAGATTGCACTGAAGCCCAGGCGAAAGGCATGAAATTTCACTATCCCTGGATTCTCATATTGATAGAATTGGTTTCTCAGAGGGAATTGGATGGGTGCCAGTTTTTGAAAACATCATGAAGAGATCATGCATTGGAGATATATGTTAACTTATGGAATACTTTGCACAAGGGGAGACAAAAAGATAAGAATGTCACCTTCTATGTCTAATTTAACACAATTAAACACATCATAGAGAACACATTGCACATCACCACCAATACTATGGAAAATTGTCAGGATGCACCACATGTATATGCAAGCTAAAAGAGACTCGACGTGCCAATGGATTCCAACAAGATAGAATTTGATAGAGGAGGATGTATGATTTATTTCCAATGATTGGGATGAGGAATGGAAACTTCCTGGTGAAGAACTGGAGCACCCTGATGAGGGAGAGGAGTAAGAAAATGAATATGAATAACAAGATGATCTACAAGGCAATGGAAAAGGAAATGGTGCAGGTGACGTGCAGGGGACAATGCCAAATGTAATGAAGGGGGAAGTACAAGGGTAAGGGGCCAACATCAACTATGTGAAAGAAGAGGAAATCACATAGACAACCACCTATCTACACTCTGACAAATGATGATATTGATAGAATTGGATACCAAGTAAGGGATCCCATAGAGGAGGCATTTCAACAGGTGTTACAGATATAGGAAGACATGAGAAACAAGGTGCAAGAGAATTTGATGACATTACAAAAATAGTTTTAAGTAATGAGAATAGTTCCATAAAGAATATTTTTTGAAGGCAAACCAACAAGCATGGTTGGAGAAGCAAGGGACACTACTTCATACCTATTAGAGATATCACCAAATTTTGAATATCTCACCCGGAGTAATTGAGT
The DNA here is from genome assembly GCA_009831015.1 of Picea engelmannii. Taxonomy (NCBI): domain Eukaryota; kingdom Viridiplantae; phylum Streptophyta; class Pinopsida; order Pinales; family Pinaceae; genus Picea; species Picea engelmannii. Next base: position 120,618 of record ML814596.1, read on the forward strand.
TATCTATGTAGGATATGAAGGAAAAGGCATAAGTACTAAGTCACTTGGAATTAGTCTTGTCACAGATACGCATGGAAGAATTACAAGGATTGGAGGTAGGGCTGGTGCAAGAAATACAGTTCTGTGCAGAATCGATGACAAAGGATTTAACCAAGACAATGATGGAAAAGGTAGAACTTCAGAAGGTTCATATTGAGGTATTGCAGAAAAAAGATGAGGTCGAACAAAAGGCTAAGAGGTTACAATAAGTCATTCAGAATATCTATAGGGATATTCTTGAGATATTGGTGGTGATAGAAGCCACAATAGAGGAGAATATATAAACAATCAATGAAGTAATCCAAGGGTTCCACAAAAGGATTGGAGAGTTGGAAGCATGCACCACACTAGGTACACCCCTTGAGAAAAATAAACAAATATACATGACAACCCTAACCTCAGCTTCAAACATTAAGAGTCTTGGTGAGGGGTGGTGCATGAGGCTATGTGAAGAAATCACAGAGATTTCAAAACAACTAATGGTGAACCTAGAGCTAAAGGAAATTGAAGAAATAATAAGAAGTGCACAAGAGTAGGCATAGAAAACCAATAAAATCATAAGAAATCTACCACCAGTGGAAGGTATAACGACCATCCTGGTGACTAGACATTTATACAGTGACATAGAGGAGATGAGGGAAAAAAATACTATAGCACAACGATTGGAACCCCTGCAAGACAAATCACTCAAGATAATAGGGGGATTGGTAACAATGGTGGGCATGGTGAAGAATACCAAAAAATAGTGCAAGGAGAATATTGTGATTCTAATGACACAGGCCGTAGAATAAATCTTGGAGAGGGAGGATGAGGAAAAGAAAGAAGTCACTACAGTCAAAGAGACATTGAAAAATTTTATGGAGTCATGGAAGGGAGTGATGAAACATGCCTGGGTGGATGAGTATGAGCCAGAGGTGAGTGTTTTGGGTTTGTTGGACAAACATTATGGACATAATTTTGAGAAATATCCTAAATTTTTTGGAGTGCACGTTAAATAACATTCGATATCGGATTGTGCATCAAAGGTGAATTTTGTAGAGTAAAAGTGCACTTGGCAACACATAAGGAAATAAAGAAAGGAGAAAAAGTAGGAAAATTTCCTCATGGTTGAGGATTTCTGAGGTCATGAATTTGGAAGCCCCAAATATGGGTTAAAAAGCCCCAAATTGGTTGCAAGTTATTAATGAAAGGGTAAAGTGGTTGTAACAAGAAAGTTCAATAATCCCTAAAGTTAAGGAAAGAGTTTACTTAGAAAAAGTATATATACACCTCAAGAAGTCACCCATAAGTACATTCACACACACATTCTATTGACTATATTCTATGTGAGTAAGTAATCTATTAGTGAGTTTGAAATGGAGAAATCTGATGAAGTGAAGGAGAATGAAGGTGAGATTTTTGGTATTGTAGATGTGCGGAGGTTTATCTAAAGAAACTCTATATTGGATGACCCCCACAGGTCAGATATATAGCGTCCCTTGAGTCATTCTCATGGGTTGTCTAGGGCTCGTCATGAGAGGCCCCACTATACAATAGGTCTTAGTCCCATATTGTTGATTCCCAAGTTTGTTTATTTATCTAATTCATTAGGGTTTCTATAGGATCAGAGGTATGATTATGTGTTACTTTTGAGGCTTATGCTTATGTTGTGATTATACATGCTTGAGGCATGTCATTATTGTGCATGGTACACCTTGGTGATGGTATGATATAGTGTTAAAGGAACATATTGGATACTTGGCATATGATTTTATATATGGCATATGAGTGATATGTCACATGTTTGATGGTATCTCTTGGTACATGGTTTATGGATATTGGCACATGCTTGAGGTACATGGTTTGAGGTACATCTTGGTTACTTGTTGATGATGTGATGGTCATGCCTTTGGTATCTTATTGAGGCATTCATATATGGTTGAGGCACATCCTTGGTGCATGGTATGAGGCATATTCTTGGTACATGTATGAGTTGCATGTCTTGGTGATGTTGGTACATGTTGAGGTACACCTTAGTGATGTTATGGTACATTTATTATTGACATATCTTGTCTATATTGGTTATACTTGAGGAACTTCATTGATGATAACTTATGTAGTACATGATATGGTACATGGTATGGTTCATGGTTGATTCATGAGATGGTACATGGTTTATGTAAATGGTATGGTACAAGTTGATGTACATGGTATTGTATAGTTCAATGTGCATGGATGATGCATGGTTGGTACAAGTTGATGTACATGGTATGGTACAGTTTAATGTACATGGTATGGTACAGGTTGTTGTGCATGGTTGGTATAGGTTCATGTACATGGTATGGTATAGGCTGATTATTGATGTACATGATTTTGTGATGGTATTTGTATCCATGAGAGTGGATCTAGTTGATGATGGTATATCAATGACAGTGACAATGATAGTGATAGGTTGACAGTGATTGGTTCATGTGACAGTAGTAGTCACAGTTTGATGTGACATTGACAGTGACAATTACAATGATATGTTGGTTGATGTGACAACGATAACGACAGGTTGGTTGATGTATTAGTGACATTGGCAGTGACAGTATCAGTGGTAGTGATAGTGAGTCTAAACTTATATTTCAGGGTGGGAGGATTCCAAACGGGGAAAGGAAAGGGGGTTGTATCCTCCTTTCGATTGGTGCCATGGAAATCTAGGAGTTGGTTCCTATAAATCATAGGGTTGATGCCTCCTTTCATTTGTTACTAGAGAACTCGGGGATTTGCTTCTTCCTTCAAGTTGGTGATTGTAAATCAATGGGTTGGTGCCTCCTTCTAGCTGGTTCTAGAGAATTTGGAAGTTGGTGCTTCCTATGAATGTAATATTTTATATATAATAAAGAATTCTTTGTTTTCCTCCCATTTCGATTTCCATGTAAATTCTGGTGTGCTATGCATGTGGTTATTTGATGTGATGATACTACTTATGGTTATATGCTCATGATATATTGAATGCAATCATAAATGATATATTGCTGATAAAATTGACATTCATATGTACTGTGATTGAAAGTGGTAAAAATTCCCCATACTAATTCATCCCCCCTCTCAGTATTTCAACACAAATTTGGGTCATACAAGGTGTTATCACTGAAAAATTGCTCAAACAATGGATGAATAAAAAACAAGCACATACACAACATACTTCCATCATTTACAGAGCCTATTTTAGAAAGATTTTCATAAATATATAAGAGACTCATTAATTTCTTTGTATTCCCACCAAATTCAGCACGTGAACATGCACATAGGTAAGTAAATATTCCAATGCACACTCTACACATCCTGCACAACTATCTCTTAAGAAACCCACATGGATGCAGAAATGACACATTTATTAATTTGGTTGGGCCTCAACTGTAATACCTCGAGCCTGAACCCCATTGTAAATATAAATGTAATTGTACATATATGTTGGAGAGCTAGGATACTTTGGGGCCATAGTGCATTTGTATGTATGCATTCTAGAGGCCAGAGTGTCTATATGGTTATTAGGATGGTGAGACACAAGATGGAAGGACAACGAGCTTATTTTTGTAAAATGTAATCACACTCAGTTTTAATGAAAACACGTCACTACTACAAACCAACCATGTAAAGAAGTAAGGGGGACTAAAACTCCATTAGAATGGAAAAGGGGGGGATAATATTATAGGGAAAATGGGATAATATAAGGGGCTTAAGCCCAAAGAAATATTTTATTAATATTCCTAAAAATATAAAGTATAAAATTTGGATATAAAATATATCCTAATTTCTAAATTGGGAAACGTATCCCATGTGGATCAAAGCTAGATCCCAACATGACAAGTGTCAAGTTGGGAACATGAAAAAATAATTGGGAGGATTTATCTCTTTTTTCCATCATTCCATTATGATTCCATTATCATTTTATTACCATCACCCCTCTCCTACCAACCATACTTGGATGCTACCTTTACATGTACTTTTACTAGGAAAAGATTTGGAAATGGACTGAAGAGGTGGGTTGTGAGGCATGTAGGACACTGAAGAGGTAGGATTTCATGATCATAGGACACGAAATAAGCGATTTTTTAGGCCCATGATCATTCTCTCCAAGTGAGATAAATACTGGGAATTGATTTCCCAAGGTGCCAAGTTGTAGCTACAGGGTTCTGAGACTTCCTTTCCATATTCTTATTGAAGCCCTAGAAACAATGTGGGGAAGCCAAAGTACTATTGAGTAGATAAGGGGAACACTTCCCAGGGTGGGATAGGCATGTGGGGGATAAGGGACTGTAGGATGTTAGTTTTAGTTGGAACCCGAGTCTAATTTTTATGTTGTTTGAGTGACCTTATCCTAGTGAGGATTTCCTTTGCCCAAGTGAAGTTTTAGCCCCAACTCGAGGGTGACCCACTGATGAAAGTTATGAGTAGTGTGGTCTAATGATGGGACAAACATGGAATGTATGGATGTAGTTGGTGTTATTTTTACCAAAGATAAGAATCTATTATGTTTTTGGCACAAGACATTTTGAGGAACAATGTAGAAATTAATGAAGTGAGTTAGAGAATGGACCAAAAAAGGAGCGTGCACTAGAAAATAGGGAAACACAGTGCCGAGGAAGAAGGAAAGTCAACGGAAGGAAGAAGGATGTGGCTCAATGAGGAAAATGGTTGGATCTTAGACCAGTCGTGCACAAGGATTTAGAAATTGGACAAACCTAATCCATCTAGGGTTAGTGGGTTAGGGTTTTGGTCATTGTTGTAATGGGTATCAACCCATTTTTGTAGTATAAATATTTATTGTGATTTGAGGAGATCTAGTTTTTTTGTTGTTAATGTTTGAGAGATATAGTTGTGGAGATAGTGTTGGAGATGATCTTAGATTCAGTTCTTGAGAGAGAGATATGCATTTTAATTGAAGGTAAGGTCACAAGTTGTGGAGATTGGTGCAATCTTGTCAGCCTCAGTTGCTCACTGTAATCCGCGTAGCGCTATAACTTTGATCAAGATTGATAAAAGAGTGAAGAATGTCAGATATTTGTGAACATATCCTAGGGAGAGTGAACCATGGTAAAAAAAAATTCTCTGTGTCAAATGGTTGTCTTATTTCTTTCTACTATTATTTATGATGAATGAATGAATGAATATGGTAATAGTATAATGCAATGCACAATAGAGTGACATGATTATTTACTGGAGAATGAATCTTAAATGAATGAAAATTATTACATAATGGTAGATATAGATATGTTGATGTGTTATAATAATAGATCTAATGTATTTGCAGTAGAAAGAATGTCTAACATCCCCACAACAACCTCCCTTCCAAGATTGTAGACATATGGGTCCTGCAGTCACCCATAAACCATCTTGGATGAGATTACATTTTACACTCAGTGCACAGTGTTTCCTTCTGGTCTCCAGAAGGGCCAATGGTTTTCAGGGTTTTGTTGGAAACATAAAATAGAACCTAAGTCAACATGAATATAACATCCAAAAAATGGTTATGTTGTCAGCTGGAACCTAGAAGAAAAGATTGGAGGGGACTTGTTGAGAAGAATAGTGAAGAGAATGAATTATTAGAGGGGGAAGTTAAGACCATGGAATCCTAGTTGATGCAGGAGCATTGTATAAAGCCAATGCCACACACCTAACCAAAGGAGAAAATTGGAAAAGAGACAGTGCACATTTTGAAGTGTTTTGAAGATTAATGAATGGACATTAATGTAATAGATAGGAAGAATGTCCATTTACATTTATAACTGCAGATCTAAACTGATTTTAGAGCATGTGTTCCTATCCACTAGATGTAATAGACATTTATGATTGTTTAATGCAAGTAGGTAGATATGAATGTTATATTAGATAGTTTAGGAGCGTAGGAGGGAAAACGGATTATAGACACCCTCACCCTTGTACCATTAAAAAAATAATTCA